>JASANE010024112.1:0-18479 GCA_030248225.1 Trileptium ribeirensis | reverse complement strand
GGAAGAAATGAAAGTATAGTGGATTTAAAATGAATTAAAATAACTTTTACATTAAACTTAATGCATTGCGGTAGCATTATTGCCTCTCTGGAATTCTGAAGAGACTGAGTAAGCTAAGAACATTTATTTATCGATCAGCATGTCGTTTTTGGGCACCTAGAACAAAGAAATACATTCCATTAAACGGGCTTGCGTAAATTGCTTCAAACTAAATCAGCTTCTAACGCATGGAGCTCAGACTAAACACTTTCGCTCAGTTTAAAACCGTCCCTTTTACAGGACATACGTTTGTTACATATTGTTCCGTAGGAATTTTGAAATTATTGGTTCTAAGAGAAAATAATAGAAATGTAATTTTCTGATCAGTAGTCAGAGACACTGTTTAGGCTAGCGTTGGACAAACAGTGCCCGCCAGTTAGATGATAATGATGATAACTTTCTAATCAGAACGTTATAAATGAGACAAACTGTGATACTGCTCGCGCAGATTCAATAAATACAGTTCATTGCCAAGAACGCAGTTTCTGGCTGTGTTGCAGATAACGTTACTTTACTTCAATGTAGACTGATTTACAAAGTTTACAAGCGCAGTGGCTGGTGCATGACGCAATTTATGTTAGACAAGCTTACGCTAAGTAATTCTACGTAATCCATACTCTGTTATCTAGTTGGACTGGTTTAATTCGAACATGCCCCGCAGACTCATGAGTGTGCAAAATAACTGCTACAAGCATCGACTTGGCTTTGATTTGTTAAAAAACTCCTGCAGGTTATTATGAAAAATTCCTACTGAAATTATGTGCCTTACTTACGTTTCACACGGCAAATTGGTTAGTTAATCTTTTATTTTGCTTGGTTGTATTGGAGCTTGATCATTGTATAATATATATTATATATATATTTGGATCACAAGATGACGCAAAAATGTGAAAAATTTCAAACAAAATTTTTAAACTGGAATTCCGGTATGGTTTTTGCCCTTTGCCGGAACCGCAACCGGAACACGATTTTCGCCGAACCGGAATTCAGGTTACTCCCTGATCTGAAGATACTAGTACGGTGATACTTTTCGACAAAGCGACTCGTATATCAGATTGCTAATAGGTTGATTACCCTCAGTGTATTCAAAAATTTTTGACTTCTTGGTAGTCTAAATGTTTGACCTACCCGTAAGCGCAGTTTTATGTAATGTGATCCTGAGATCTAACTGCCGCCTCTCACTCCTTAAAAATATATCGTCAATTTTCTGCTTTTCAAAGCTATACAGTTCATTTTCAAGCAAAATTCATTCATGATCTTGTAGACAAGCTGCTCTAAATTGAGATGAATTGTTTTACTTATTATTAACCCTTTTGCAATGGATGTGTGATCATTCCTGTGGATTTTATGGATTTTTATGCAAACGTACCCGAGCACCTGTAAACAATAACGTAGAGCGTGTAAAACTTTTATAAATTTTGAGCCATTCTAAGTGAACAACGAACGGATTGCGCAATTCACTAAAGACTTTCAAATAGTTGTATGAGTTCAACCATCTGTTGTTCAAAGCGACAAATTATGCAATTGGAACAACGAACGGGTTACGCAATTGTGGTTCACTCAAGACTTATCACCAAATATTTGCATTAGTTCATCCATCTGTTGTCCAAGACGACATATTGATCATGGTTTTGTAACGTTGTGTTGGATTTCGATACGTTCACCAGAACTATGATCTCGAATGATGTGTGACAGTTAAGGAGGCCCGCCACTTTCCAAGTTCTCTTTTCGGCCCCCCCACTCAGCCCATGTACTCTAAACCACCATGTTCACTAAATCAAAATATTTTTGTGTTTACAAATTGTTTTCAAACATTAATTACGACTATTTATAATGCTAAAACATCGTTTTAGAGCTTGAAAATACATGCACGTCAGTAAAACTACATCAAAATATGGGAATATTTAGTATTTTTAAGCAAAATTTATCCCCCCTTTGAAATTTCACCTGAGGATGAACATGCCCCCCCTTAACACTTTACTGACGGTTGTGGGCAGGCCAGGACAGGGTTAACAAACTACTTTTTTGGAAATATATGTGTTTTCGCTTGAAAAAGTGATTTGTTGTTGCCGCTATTTTTTATAAACTGTGAAAAGTCATTATTGAGATACAATATAAGTTATCAAATTATTTTAAGATTGGCTTTTTAGCTTTTTAAATCTACGTAGCTGTGAGCTTTGCTCAGCTCATAGGGATATAGGATCTTTCGTAAGCAATAAGGTCATACTGCTTCGGGGGGTATCGTGTAAATTCAAATTGAGTCAACAGTTTCAAATACTCGGAAATCATCATGACGTCGACACTACATCTGATTTTAGCGATGTTACATTAATAATTATTATTATCGTTATAGGATCGGGGCGAGCGCGGCATGCGGTTGGTCGATCAGTTAGTTGAAAAAAGTACAACGTTTAGTGCAAAGAATCAATTTACGCAACAGAAATACGTTCAACGAAAGCTAAAAAAGCACGGCGATGTGATTACACTGATGAAGCCGACAATTCGTTTGTTGTCGGAAATATTTTACACAAAAGTAAGTAATAGTTTTGTAGTTTTTTGAATGAGTGATTTAGTTTGTCTGACTTCAAAATCCTTTTACTATTGCAATAGCGACTCTGCGGGCTCTTTATTGCACAAAAGAATGAGGTAGGACGACAATCACTTGTTTCTGGCGTGTTTCATTTCGGTAACTATTTCAGTGAGAAAATGGTCTACAATTTCAATATGGTCGCAATGTTCCGTGTTACATAAACTCCGTATTCAACAAGACGTGGCTGACGTCACCATCTGTTTGCCATTGAACTGAACCAATCTTCTTCAACGGCTTAGAGCTGGATCAATACCCACGACTGTTGGTTCTGATAGAAGTAATTAAAAGGGTTGTTTTAAGGATTGAAATCAGTCATTGACGATTGGTATCAAAACATCGAGCGGTGACTGGCATGTAAGCTTTTGGTTTCGCATGTAGCTAAGCTGTAGGGACATTTTTTCAATATTTTGTTCATTTGTGCTGAAGCTTCATTTAGTTTAAACTCTAAGCCAAACGTGTGTGTTGTTTTTTCCGGAGACCGCTGGCAGCCAAAAATTTATTTTATATCCACGGAACTTCGGTTTTGTTGGATATGTGTTAATAATTAGTATTTTAGTGTCAAAGATAATCGTTTACCTAACTCACATAATCTATTTTTTCGGGTAAAATTCGATGCTAAAATTGACAAGAGTAATTTTACTGACCAGTATCAGTATATATCAGCCTCTCCACAAGTGTGGTAGAAGTGGGTGGTTAAATCATAAATAGTAGAGATTGTAAGAAATGCCGAAAACCTGCGGGGTAAATCTTTTGCCGGAAAGCAACAAAGTTTTATTGGGCGTGGAAGTTAGCCTCGTGGTCGTCAAAATTTGAAGAAGCCAACTATACATAACTAGTAGTTTGTGTTGTCGCCAAGGTTGCGAATTTTGAGCGTTGAATATGTAGTTTAGCGGAACACATACCGCTACTTAGATTGAGCGTCAACGCACAAAATGAGTCGAATATCAACCATCTTTCTTGAATACTTAGAGGGAGATATGTCCGCTTATTGCGCATTTAGAGAATTACAACATTCATGCGCATAGAGGATAAATTTCCGTGCTGAATGTGACCCAAATCCTACACCTTGAGAAGGCCACATTGCAAAGCATTATATGACGTTCTTATAAAGCTTATTTGTTGTGCAAAATAAACCCAATTTGACTGAGATATCTACACCGGTTGTCCATATACACTAAATGTGACTTTAAGGCCCTTCGAGACCTGACACGAGCTCCCACGGCCAGCTTTTTCGGTGGAAAGATGTTGAAATCGGCTTTGTGATTAACGAAAGGGCACAAATTGAGATTTAAGGCTTTCAATGGAGCTATCGTACGAATCAATCCGCCCAGCCAAATTTGAGTTATACTTGTAAATCTGAAAATCCCAGTACTGACATTATAAAAGTTCACCACTATTACGGCTAGTAAAAATTCTTCCTGTTCGCTTGTTTCAGTAATTCAAAATTCAACGATAAACCACATAAATCGCTAATGCGTGCTGTTGAGATTTACATCATAAATAAACAGTTGGCTATAATTATTGTCAAATTTTTAGCACTTTCGTTTTGTATTGGGGCGGGTACTCTTTTTCTCGCTTATTTATTCTTGATGGGTACCGCAGTAATTCTTTCGGCATCTCTTAATTCTTCTTGTTCTTAGACTAATATTTCTTATCGCTTTTCTCGCGATATTTTGGTCTTAGCGGAATTGACGTTGGCGGAAATAAGCTTTGATATGCTGCATAAAATACCACGGCTGTATTGTTATAACTGATTCGTATTGTTGACTGGACAAAGCGCGGGTGACTAGAAGCTTTTCGAATCGTTGCTTTAAGCACAACTAGGGTTGTAGGTTTCGCTAACAGCATGAATATATCTCGTTGTTGCAGTTTTAGGATGCTGAAAAGATTGGCTTCTTGCGACCCGAAAGCCTTGCAATGATCATGGTTTATTCAAATGTACGATACGACGCCAGAATAATTGTTTTTGAAAATTGTGCTGGTAAGCTCTTCCTCTAAAATATTGCAACAGTCGACCGATAACTTGTTTGGGATATTTCCGAAGTGTTTCTTACTTTCGTCATCTTACAGTGATACGGCCCAAATTTGTACGAAATCTGACATATTTGTCTGTCACATTATTTTGTGCATGCTTCGCTTCTCCAAGGTGTATGGGAGGGCTGTCATTTTTCTTTGGTGCCCCCGTGTAAAATTTTTGGCTCCCCCTTGGCACAGTTTTCGGCTTTCCCCCGTTAAAAGCACACCCAAGTGACATAAACTTGACAAATATTTATCCAAGAATCTTTTTCTGAAGTTAAAAATTTTACTAACTTCAAAAAAATTTCTGAAAATTCATAAATGCCGGTCAGGACTGCCTTTATCCAGGTTCAATTTGTCTTTATTTTTTCAATAAATTTGTTGAGGTTGCTTTGACGTTCGCTGCATTTCGCAATTGAATATCATGATTTTTTGTGAATCTAGCATGCTTGTGCCAGTCACAGTGTTTTGCAACACCCCAATGAACAGAGAGTGTTATTAATTTACGAAGCTAAAGTCCTTGAAGATTTGGTATGATGAAGATGTCTTGAATCTTGTACGCTTTTAATCGTTAACATATCGTTTTGCTACAATTTGTTAACTTTATTATATTTTTGATTATAAAAATTTTTATACCATACTTACTGTGTTAGAATCGCATAACAGGACTCTACCTTGCAGAAGACGGTTTGTATTTTTATGATGGCAAGGGTAAATTGATTTCTTTATTGGCCAGAAGTAAGGTACAGACACGGATAAAAGTAAGTGCACAAAAATGAACAGAGACGGATGAAACTGCGTCGGTCCGTGTGCAAGCCAAGTTGTGTCCGTTAACGTCCGGAAAAAATTGCGTCCGGCCGTTTTCAGATGGCATTGCGTTCGCCTGTGTCCAGACGAAATTGTATCTGTCCGGGTTCAGACGAAATTATATCTTTCCGAGTTTAGACGCAATTTTGCCCGTCCGTGTTTCAAGAAGCAGACAGAATTGCACCCACCCCGTCTGCACTTACTTTATTTGTCAGTGACCGTGGTTGTTGCATCAGGACAACGAGTTTATACCCCATGTGCTCTGAACGTTACATTATTGTTTAGTCGAACGCAGGGGCTTCGGAATTAAGTTTACGGCTAATGAAATATCGTTTGGGCACGTGGGTTATTACTAAGCACCGCCGCTTGGAGTTGCGATGAGCTTGCTAATTTGTAACCAATGTGTAAATTGGAATTATTAACGTATTTGTAACTATGCTGTCAAATTATTGTGCTTAAGCCGTATAGTAACGCTTATATTTAAAACAAGTGATGCTTGACATAAAAACGTCTTCTTAAAATACAGGATTTCTTACATTCTTTCTTATATCCATATCTTTCTAAATTATTATATCTTGTAGTAAAACAAGCGTGGATGGCCGTTTGTTCGTGGTTTATAACGTATTCGACGACAAAAGAAGTTTTGAATTCTCAGGGCTTAAACTCGATGAGGCGGTCTATCAACTTTCTTGGCGAACGTTGTGGCTTCGCAAATATATTTTGATGGATTGGAAGATGTTGTTTGGCCGGCGGAATAATCTAAACGCCAAATTTTATGAGATTGTAACAAACTTAATCCAATTTACTTTAGCAGAGGGGATCACGCCGTTTAATCCTAATTGATTACTTCTACATATATTTCGTACAAAGTTTTAGTATCAAAAACTGTCATGGAAACTTCTAAAAATTTGAGTCATCTATTTTTTACACTGTGTTGATGAGTTTCTGGATTTTCGTTTTTACATCTGTTGTAAATTTGTTTTGTTAATATGTGTGCTGATGCTGTTAGTTGCTGTTGTGTATTGTGTATCTGATGTGTCATTTACGGCCATACGTGCGATATCGTGTGTATCGTATATCGTAAGTTGAAAAATAAGTTGTTTTCTTTGGAAAAATTGAACATGCTTAGCATTACACAAATATATATTTATAATTTTATGACTTTATCGGGCAGGCTAGATGATCTAGACATTATGTTATTTTGATGCCAAACTTCATCGGAAAGATCTTTGATGAATTATATATAGTAAATTTGATAACATATGGTCCTCCGACTAAAAAGTTACAGAGGCGATTCCTCAAGCAATTGTAGGATCATTTTAAAATAATGAATCTTATTAAAACTAAAGTTTTGAGAGAGAATTTAATTTTAGACTTTGTGTGTTAAGGCTACAATGTCGAGATATTTCAGATTTGATGTATAGCGACTGGGCGCATCAACTTTTCTAGTTCTGAGAATCCATTGGTAGATTGACAAAGGTTATATTGAGATTAGAGAGAGGGAAAAGCTTTAGTTCAGGAAATTGGTCTTGAAAAGTTTTTAAACGGTTGCACACTTATCGCAGTGCCTCAGTGGGCCGCAAGTGCTTCGCAGTCAAAGTGATCGGGTGAGTACCGTTGAGCTGTTTATGTGTTGGTTTATATTATTATTAGTATGTGAAATATGTGCGCATTACAGCTGTTTTAGGCATAAGCAAATAAAGTACTTGGATCTCGTAGGCTTCATATTTCTGTAGTTTGCGCGTAATCTAGCGTGGTAAAAACACCATAGAATCATTAAGTTTTGACGTCATTGTGACAAATTTTGCTATGACTGAGACAAAACTCTGTCATAGTGTGACTGTTTCTATGATGTCTTCTAAGAAACGTGTTTGTGGCCGTATCTATATGTCATTTTTCTAGCGCAGACCAGTACATTCGAATAATTTAATAGCACCACCGTTTTGTTTAGACAGGTTAGAATATAAGCCAATCATGCTAGCTGATGCTACAACAGAATAGTTTTTATTTTTAGGCCTTGTTTCTGCAGGTATCATTGACCGTCTGGGTTCTAGCGGCACGTGTCTTCATTTTCACAAAGGCCCGCGTCCCCAAGCAATCCCAGCACTCGAGGCCATGAATTTCGAAGACGCAATACTCGAAAAGTGTTTTCGACCAATTCCGATCTCGGCGGTGTTCGATGGTTTAAACGACTTTGATAATTTAATTAAGTTAGTTGGAATCCATCGTGAGAAACGAAAATTGCGAGAAAAACGGACGACCACTGACGTACGCCACGAAGACACTGACCATCAGGATATTCTCGAAACGCCGGCTGATGGTTTAGCAGAGGAAAATATGGCTAAAGATTCGGATGTCGTGACCGAGAGTGATAGGTAAATTTTCCTAGTTTATAGAGATGAACAACGTTAAATGTATGGAGAAATATATTTACTGGGTCTCCATATGCTGAAAATTTTGGCAAATGGAGCTTGGTTGGCCCATTGATACGGGTGTCACCGTTGGGCCATCCGCCAGGCTTTAGATAAAAATTGTTAAAGTTAACGTTTTGAAATGCAAGGTGATAAAATAGCTAAAAATCGCTACAGAAGTTATTAAAACGTCGTCTGATTGATGCTAAAGGCAAATTTTTACGTGTATATTATATAATTTATTAAATTTGTCTTTCGAAATCTTATAAAAATTAGTAATGGGAGATAGGGCAAAAGTTTTGCCCTGCAGCACAATGTAAGGGAGGGGGCGAAATATTTCACCGATGCCTCTGTGCAATACAAATTATTTCGTTGAATCATGTTGATAAATGCTTTATAATCCATGTTTTGCCGCAAATGAAATCCTAAATAGAACACAATTGTCCATAACATTGGTATTCAATGAAAATTAGTTTAAGGTGTAAATTTTAGGGAAAAATTTTATATTCTCAGACTTGATCGACATGAAATCAGCCTGGATACGAATATGTGTTTCAGAGTTTCATTGCTATTCCAGATATTAAAAGGCTCCCAAACAAGGTTTTTGGGTCCACAGGTGGATCTGGACCCAAATATTTTTGCGTGAACCAAACAATTTTTGCTGGACCCACTCCGGACCCAGGGCAGTTTCGACTTCGGAGACATAGGGTCTGCTAATAAATTCTATTACAAAGTGCAGGCTTTCAGCCGTTTGTGCTTACATCTGTATATGGTTGCTTACTGCTGGTTTCATAGCTGCAGCTGATGGCACTCATAGTTTATCCTGGCTTGAGACAGGCAGAGACTAATTTATATATTTGTAATTAAGTAATAATGTCAAATTGCGTTTCGTAATTACGTTTATTGTGTAAAATTTCGTGACTCTCAAGCCAAAAATTGTAAGTCTGGACCCAGCGTTTAAGGTGTGGACCTAAGCTGGATCCAGGGACCATTTTGAAAAAAAAACCCTGCTCCCAAAGCTCCATTGCGGATGTAATAGGCACTTGAAGTCTCTCAAAGCTGTTTCGATAGCGTGTATATCGTTTCGAGCAATTAAAAGAGAAATTTTATCGTTTGCCATCGGACCGCAAACTGCTATCAGAAATGTTGGTTTTGTAGTGAGGCGGATTCGTGCTGTATTGTGTGCTAGTGGGTGACGCATTGGTTGATTTAATGTTGTGACTGTTCCATTTATAATGTTTGGCATATTCCAAAACGCAGGTCCCCGGGTTATTGTCGCGTAGGTGTTGTTTCCGGCTTCGCGCCGTTAGCAGCGACACTTGCCGAAGCACATGTCAATTTTAGCCAGCAGGTTTTTTGTTTTACGAGCCAGTTCTAATGGATTTTACAGGTGTGTATCCAGGATCAACGTCGTCTTAGATTTTTGCTCGGGAAGATTTTGTAACACAGCTGGGATTCGAATAGACGACTTTGCGACTGCGATACGTTTGCCGATAACCACTGTTTCATGCGGTCACAATATAAATTAAAATACAGAAGTTGTTCTTCGACCGACGAATTCCCAAATATTTTGAAAATTGGATTATATTTGACAATGTTACTTGAAATAAAATCTGACTATGAAACAGACAAAAACAAAAACTACCTATGAAATCCTGAAACTACATAGCTATGAATAATAAAATTGCCGCTATATTAACCGCTGTGGCCTCTCCATTGGGCTAAAATTGCTTGGAAGGGGGGTTTGATGAACAGGAAATAACCGGCAAATTAAGCCAGCTTATCTAGGAAGTCATTACCCCATACCAATCGGGGTTTTTATGTGTTTTCAAGCGTTTATAACATTTTGTTGTTTTGTTGCGTATTTATTGTTTAAGAATTGAAAAATTTAGGATTTTGCAACAAATAGTTGCAATATAATCAATAATATTGAGGTTTCTTATAAGCATTTATTGCTAAAACTGTCATTATTGGTGCAACCACAAAATACCAGGCGATTTGACCTGGGGGAAGTCAAAATTTTCCTGGGTAGAACCGCCGAAATCCGTGTGGGTCTCGAAAATTCCGGACAGGGCCTCTGTGGAGAAGCCAGTATATTATAATTTCAGAAACGGAATACAAACTCGTTTGGAAATGGAGGGCCACCGTCGCACCATCAGCATGGACATAGCCAAAAAGTTGTAATACAAACGTTTCCACTTTTTGTTGATTGTAGTACACTCATACATGGCCCAATAGTTTCTAGCTGTTGCTGTTTTTAGTGTTGAATATTATGTTCTTTCCATCTGTTTTGATATAATTTTGTTCGTTTCATTTTTTTAATTTGAAATTTAGCTACTTAGATTTATATTAGCTTACTTTCACGTCTTCTCTAACTTTTGAACAGTTGGCTGAATCAGGTTCATTGCTCCACCATTCATTGTGTCTGAGCGAGCTGAATCGAATGATACTATACTCTTCTGTAGTTTAAAAAAATTTAACATTCGAAATTTAACTAGTTTTGAAATAATTATTATTGTTTTTGTCAGAAATCATATCAGCGCATAAGTATCAATAAACTTTAACGGTAGTAATAAAAAAAATAAAATTTTAAATCTTTAAAGTAATTTCAAATTTGAACGATTCGTTTGATCATTTTATTTGGCGAACCGAATTGAATAGCAACTTTTTCTTCTTCTCAAATCCGCGATCTATTGACCATAGGCCACGCCAGATTTGAGTCTAGCGCATGCGCGGAGAAAGCGGATAACATTGGCTGGCTCATCAAACAGCACTGTTTCAGACTTCACGGGTAGATATAGGTGTCGAACACTGTCGCCAATGGGACAGTCCCACAGTGCATAGTTTAGGTCATCCATCTCGTGGTTGCAGACTGAGCATCTTGGGTTTGGTGCTTTCCGAACGTGATGTAGGTACCAATTGAGGATTGGCGACTTTTCACCACATCTGAGCTGTGCCAAAATTCTCCGTTCCCGTCTTTACAGGTTGGCTTCTTTATCTCTGTTGGGTGGAGGTCGGATGCCGGCCTCATCAGTTCGGCTGCCAACTTGTTTCGGTGTATGCGTTTGATGGTAGTTTTAGCCGTCTCGAAGTCGATTGGGGCATCTGATTGTTCCATTCGTTCCCTTCTCCAGCAAGTTTGTCGGCTTCTTCGTTGCCTTCTATGCCAGCATGGCCAGGGATCCATTGGACAATAACTTTCTTGACCCTATTGCACCCTTCTGACATTGAAGTCCAGAGATTCTCGAAACTCTTGGTTTTGATTGAGATGATTCCTCCATTGAGGTTCATGACTAGATATTGCGAGTCGGTCAAGATCCATATGACATCCGTGGTTTGCAGTGGCAGGCTTCTCAGTTCGTACAGTCCCTTTGTCATTGCAGTTTGATCGGCGTTGTAGCTGGACGTAAACCGGCCTGCCGGAAAGCTAAGCCTAATCTCACGGTCCTCCATTTTGATGTAGATACCTGCGCCTCCATTTTCGGATGATTCAATTGCTGATCCATCGGTAAACATTGTAATGGTAGGCGGATCTAAGATACTCAGCGTCGCTTCTGCAGCTTGCTTTCTGGTTTCAGGAGTGTCTGTTTTGCGCGCCTCAATCGCTAGCTGACCATTTGTTTCAAGGTTACTCGGTCTTCTCCATGGGCATATGTTTGGCAGCACGAGTTCTTCTCTTGGCACTGATTTCAGCCTTTCATTTATAGAGCTTTCTGCTGCGGTACGCAAGGGGTTCGACAGTGGCAGTCTTTTAGCTTTTTCGTATGCAGTGGTGGTTAAGATAGCCTTCCGGTCTCGAAGCGGGACAAGGCCAGCCTCATTGAGCGTCTTCTTCTCACTTGAACCTGCACACGGTCCAGCTATGATTCTTGCACTGGCTGTTTGTTCCCGTTGCAGTTGCTTCATGGATGTTTCGGTAGCCAGTGGCATCCATGCACCGCCTGCATATTCGATTGCGCTTTGTATGTAGGCCAAGAACACCGCTTTTAGATCTTCTTTAGCGCTTCCGTAGGACTTTCCCGCGATTGCCTTCATGGCGGAGAGTTTGCCTCGGACTTTCTTCTTCATTAGGGCCACGTGTTTGGTAAACGACAGCGTTCTGTCGAAGGTGATCCCAAGGAATTTTGGGCTATCCGTGACAGTGACTCTGGATCCATCCAAGTAGCATACGTTGGGTTTATGGCTCTATTCCTTATTATTTTTTGTGAAATAACAAACTTCGGTCTTTGCTTTGCTGATTGTCATTTTCCATCTTTTGGCCCACTTTTCCAGTACATGTACCGCCTCTTGCATTCTCTTGGCCATAAGCAGCTAACAGGACATAATAAAAATGAAATTAATAAATGCAAATGAATTGCCGAACGTAAATTTTTTCTCGCGTTTAAAAAATTAATAGATTATAGTATTTTAAGAAGAAAGAAATAAACGCGGTCCTTCCAAAACCGAAATCTAAATAACTGATGACAAAATCATAACAAAACACAATTTCTCTCTTACACACATGATCGATATGCGTTGAATGAATCAGTCTGTTAAACTGGATCAGTAGAACGCAAAGAACAGATTCTTAAATTCACTAGCATAAAGCGTTCGCTACTTTACTTCGTTATTGGTTATTGCTACATAATTATTTGTATGTTATTTATATTTTAGCAATCTCGTGTTTGAAAATGGTATTCCACTGAACGATTTCCAACGTCAAAACTTAGCATACTACCGGGATCATAGCGGCGAGTTTGACGGGCTGATAATCGCCGCACCTCTCTACAACCCGCTTCCGATATTACAAGAGCTCCTTCCGAAGGTATCGCTGTCTCGTCCTTTCGTGCTCTATCATATGTACCTCGAGGTAAGATGACATATATTAATGTATTTTGTGTTTAGTTGAGCGTTTGATGGGCTGTCATTATTTTCCCTTGAGAGACATTGTACACCTTTATGGCGCGCATGTAGGATTCGAAATTGTTCAACTGGCTTGATCACATAGCGCAACGTAGTTTAAGTGAAAAGTATCAGCTGCTGAACAAACATTTTTTAAAAGGATATATACCGTATAAAGTGTTGTAATAGGGTGTATATCGCTGTGCTCTGATTGACAAACACGATGTGAACATGTTTTCGCTTTAGTTGATCGCGACGATTTCTCATGGCATCTACGGTAAATAGTTATTTTCTCATGTTTCATTCTAAAATACCCCAGGATCCTGTGACCACTACTTAGGAATGCTATTGTGGAATGTTTTATTGCATGTTTCGTGTAATATACTCGAAATACAAGCAGTACTACTACGTTTGTCATCGCTTTTCGGGTAAGATGATTATCTTTGATGTTGCTTCAAAGTACCAGAAGGTGCTTTGGAAGCAAAACTTGACCTAGGGGATGTTCGAAAATTCTGGGGACTTCTCCCCAGAACGGAGATGCTGGTATGACTTAGCGTTGTTTGTTGGGGCGAAACATTTTGCAGTATTACAAATAATTTTGACTTTGTCTAATACCGTAAAATTGCGGATAAATTTGTGTATATCAACAAGCATCGTTTGAACTTTGACAAAGCAATATTACTCCATATCGAACGAATTTGGTTGGTAATGTGAATATGGTAATTTTGGATTAATTTCTGATTTTGCTATTTAAATAGTTTATTTATTCTCTATTTAGCCACTTGTTCAGTGTTTCAAATGGCTGCGTGAGTCGAATTCGGTGGTCAATCTTACGTTGATGGATGTATTTTCGCGGCAGTATCAAGTCTTGCCTGAACGAACACATCCCGAAATGAGCCAACCCCTGGCGTCGGGTTACGTGCTTCACGGAATTACAGTGTCCGCTCAATAATATATAATATCTCAGACATGATATCAAGGTAATAATGTATGTCAAATATATTGCATCTCACGGTGAAGCGCTGGATGCAGCTACAAAATATAATAAATTACTGTTGTGTTTTAATTTTGTCGTATGCACTTCAAAATTTTTTATTTCGTGCGTATAGGGCCCGTCATAAATAGGTGCCGTTGTTTCGATGTTCGCTCGCTCGAAAAATGATAGTCATTTCTGGCGCATTGGGAGCAATCATAATTTTAAGGATTTTTCTTTTTTCGGGTTTTCATGCATCCAAAGTTGTATGCATTCGAAATTTCTCCTTGTTGTTGCCTGGAAAATTGCTATTTTTGTGTGCAAAATTCTCAAAACTAGTGTACCGGGACAAGAATTCTACCGGGCCGGGAAAAGTACTATGTGTTGGATTTTCATCGCATATAGAGCATATATACCACATACATGCCGATAGTTGAGTGGGATGGAGTAAAATCCCCGGGGAATCCGGACCCTCCCCGCGCGGAGTGAGGGTGAACTCAAGTGAAAATTTGACCCCGGCGACCAAAAAAGGTCCTCGCTATTGTGAAAAATTTCGCCTGCCATCGATGGTTTCTCTCGTGGGGGTTCTACCCCACTGGCTTGTATGCATCGTCGGTATGTATGCAAATATACCAATAACCAAATCATTGTTTAATCACTATTCCTCGAAATTATCACGTAAATTTAAATTGAACTATTTGCCATATTGTATCATACATTAAACTAATAATGAAACTAAGCACAAATCGTTTTAACATTTTAGTTTAATAAACTGTACGTTGTGAGTTAAAGTTCACAGTTTCATAAAGATGATGTATAATGTGCACTGTCCTGGTTAGCAGCGAACATATCTTCAGCTAAAGCTCCAGATTGATCTGTTCTAACAATTTGGTACCAAAAATATTTTTTCTGAGGTAGCCCCGGCACCTAAATTTTACGTTTACTACGGCTTCGACGTTGCCCGGGGCTAAGCACCCGTACATCCCTACTCAAAACTATGTAGCTGTGTTATTGGAACAGAATCATTCTGCCGTGCTATATATTTTCCATGATTATTCTGAATTGAATTTGTTCGGTTATTTTCGTTATTGGCCAGTCGCCATAATTAGACGATAAGATTTTTGCATTAATAGTATCGAGTATTAAAATTGTAAAATTTAGAAGCATCACATTTCCAAGTGTCCTTTGTTTAAAAGCTTATACAAACATAAGCCAAAGAAACACTATTAAAGCAACGTGGAACTAACAGCAGTCCAACTCTAATGTATAAAACCAACCTTAACTTCATATATTTTGGACAAGAGAACACAACATATCTTTAGTTGTACGTATGCTTTGATTTGTCACGATGGAACTTCGTATAATATATATGCATAGAGTTCAGGTTGTTAATTTGGATTAAACTAATATGCACTAAATGGCCAATGTAGTGTCGGAAGCTAAAAATATGCTATGCCATTCTCGATATCCTATGCCTTAGTATTAGCCTAAGCTAAGGTCCTATATGATCCAGTTACTCAGGCCTAGGCTAAGTCGGGGAGGGCAAATCCTCCGCTCTAAGCTGTTCGTTTTTCTAACGTCATAACGTCCGGCCCCTCAAGGTACACACGGCGACTGAATGATTAATTTTGTGTCAAATAGCTCAGAATAATTCATGAACGCACCGATGGAGTGGAACCTGTAATGACAACGTTTATATAATATTGCTTTTAGATTCCTGCGTTCTATTCAGTGTATTACACGATAGTTTAAAAAGTTCGGTAGATTTAAATAGTTCGATGTTTAAAAGATACATATTTTATTAGAGTTTTGAAATAGAAATGTGAACATGTGAGAAATGTTGAGCTGTTTTTATTAATAATATTAACCATACAATATCTTGCTATAAAGTAAACTTATGGTATTTTTTGTATGATGCGAATGTAATTTGATCTATTATGATAATTCATCTTAATTTGCACACATTAATTAACCAAAGCTGTATCCGGACCATTTTTAGCGTTCACAGTCAAATCAACCCTATTCCCAATGTTGATTCCGTCGTCTTCGTTTCCGGGCAATCCCGTGAGTGAAAACACAGCTTCGGCAAATTTGCAAAATCTTTCACTGAGTCTTACAGAAGTTTTCATCATGAATCTTGGAGAATTCCCTTCAAAAATTTAGAATTAGATTTCGTTCATTGCTCCGAGTTTTAAATTTAAGGTGATTTAGCGTCGCTCCAACCTAAGAAACCGAAAAACAGTTCAAAAATTTACGCCCGCCGTTCTCGCGTATCCGCGGCACTGGCTTGAAGTTGTCAGTGCGCGTAAATTAGCATGGGTGTTAAACGGTTAAAATTCTGTTTGTAACGAGAGATTTCGCATTCATAGGCCTTGTATTTCTCGGAAAAATTTGTATTCTACTCGTGTGTTACAAAAAGTTTCTCTAATTGCTCACTTCATAGCACAATAAAATCCTGTAGGAGTATGACAGAGCCCTAGTTTAAAGGGCGTGTGGTGGATGTATACTACGACCGGTTCCACTGTCGCCCTTCAATGCCAAGGTTTAATGAAACGAAAGGGTTTTCTAGATGCCCGTAATTAAAGCTGGGCCATGGGCTCAATATATTATGACACATTCCCGTCCAGAAAGGAGTAAGATAGTGCCAACAACAACCCATTGATTTTTATTGCCTACATCTTAATAGTGCATAACATTGTTTTGCAAGCTTAATGCTGACAGTATGCGAAGAATTGCGATACATCAGTCCAAAACGTTTCTGCATCAAGAATATAAAATTGTCAACAAGGAACAATGGTCTGATTGCAATTTTATCAAAATAATAAACATATATTGAAGAGTTTTCGGTTTATTTACAATTTACACTGCGAAATGAAGCGTCCAATTAAGATGAATGTAATTGCTGCAGTATGCAACAACATGGGAATCGGAAAAGACGGTACACTGCCTTGGAGACTGCCGTAAGTCGTGTTCTTCGATATTCTATTGCGATAGGCTTTATCGTATGTTTCTCCGGGTTGCGGCTAAATAGGAGTACCTTGTAAAGATTATTTGGAAAATGGGTCTTTGCGGTTATCCCCCTAGCCGGAATTTCGTTAATTTTAAAGGTACAGATATAATTTTGGTACCAATCGATTCATCTCAATGAGCTGGTTCAGTAAATACCCATTTTACCCACATCCCTGACAAATTTTTTTTCGATATTTTGAGGTCCCAATGGACCTTTGGAACCCAAAATTTTTTTTCTTCGGTATATGGTCATATTGAGTACCCTTCGGCTCGGCTTGATGAGACAAGTCGAATGGCGTGTAATTTATTGAAATCTACCCCACCGTTAGAAAGTTATGAGGGTCCAAGTAACCCTGAGGTGCAGAAATAAAATGCAGGTCATGCCGTTCTGGGTATACTAAGCCTTAGACTTAGCCTAAGCTAAGATCTTTATATGAGACATACACTAAGCGTAGTCGAGGGGCTGCCGCCCCCGAACGCCCGCTCTAAGCTGTTCTTTTTTCTAACGTTATAATGTGCGGCCCATCAGGGTTACTTGGATCGTTATAACTTTCTAACGGTGGGGTAGATTTCAATAAATTACACACCAGTCGACTTGTCTCATCAGGCCGAGTTGAATGGTACCCAATATGGCCATATCCCGAAAAAAATTTTTGGGTTCCCAACGGGGGACCATTGGGACCTCAAAAAATTGTCAGGGATGTGGCTAGAATGGGTATAGTAAATGCGAGACACCAAAATGGAAATTCTTTACTTCTTCAAACGAACTAATATAACAAAATAATGAAAAGAGCCATAAACAATAAATTTGAGCAGAGCATTTCTGCAAGAGTTCTAAACCACTTGGCTAAATTTCGTGGATTTAGGTTCACTGAAAAACCTAAAATCTTAAACCAATTGTAAAAAACCATGTGCCGTCGCAGATTAGGACAGCATCCCAAATGTGAGACACTGTATTCTTAATGTGCGACACCATAACCGTAATGTGCGCCACATAAAAACAGACTTCTAGTTAATAGGTTTTGAATCTCTAAAAGTTTAGAATTTCAGTAATTTTCTAGCTAATGTGTTAAAAGGCTCGGATAAAATCGCAAAAAGCAAAATCTTAAAAAAATCAAAGGCACCAGTCGAAGGTACAGGCTGCTAGAAAATTGCTTAGTTAGTCCTATGACTCCTGACCGCCTTATAAAGTACCAATATATACTCAATAACAATCTTTGCAAAAGAAGTATCTTTTGGTGGTCTTTCCACCCCAGCTTTCATGCTGCCACTGATCACACTCATTACACTGTATCCAGTTTTTTCTATCGCTCACGTCGTACGGCCAATTGCACACCTTGCAGTACCATTGGGTGTCTTTGCTTACTTCAATTACGTTTGAAGCACTGCCTTGCGAAGTGCAAGGCTGATCTGGCAGTGTTTTTGCTTTTTTTCTTACCAACCGATTTAATGTGCTCCTGTCCGGTTAAATTTACCGGAACTAACATGCGTCGACGTTTTCTAGTGCCGCCCGCGAAACCTTTGATAATTGTGGCGTCATAGAATGAAACGTTTTTTCATGTTCCGTCCACGGTGCGCCAGAAACAGTTGCGACGCCGTCACTTTTGCGTATTGCTGTTCCTGTATAAAGTTCTTCTGAATAAACAGAAGATGCCTCAGGTTCAAGTCCATTATTGCGAATTTCCATGGCTGGTGGATCGTATGAGTAAAATCGATTGGTGGCGCTGTTGATACAAAAGCGCTGGATAAATCT
>JASANE010024111.1:0-48838 GCA_030248225.1 Trileptium ribeirensis | reverse complement strand
CTCAGGGTAACATTAATGATTAATTACCCCTCCTCTATTGAGGGGGAGGGGGGGGGCAGAACCCCCATTTTACATCTACTTGAATTGTTTGGAATAGTATTTTCCGCAATCTGTTGACGATTCCTAGGTGATGTCTTTTGCGTAGTACACGGAAGAACATGTGCTGTGCATGTATCCATCTTTTGAGTGCAGAAACGATAGGGCTCAAATGTACTTTTCGCCATATGAGTATTTGCAAGCGTGCATTAGGGAAGAGTATGATACTTTCCTCCACTCTTTTGTTGGTCCTCAGACATTTTAGACATGACCCCCAGTTTTAGACAGGTGTCTTCATGCTCAACCTCCCCCCCCCCCGTTTTATGTGGGGGAGTTAGCTCGGACTCCCAGTTTTGGGGTTGCGGTGGTTTGAACCGGTAGCTGCTTATAGCCGAACTCCCCAACATTGGGGGATCCGAGCTACCTCCTAACACTGTGGGGGAAGTCCGGCCTACTCGCCCCCCCCACCGCAAAACCTGGAGGGGGGTTCTGTGGATGACGTGCTCTTCTAAAACAGGGGGTCGTGCCCAAAATTCCCACATCATCAGGAACGGGCTATCATAAGAGATCAGAGAAGTGTCATACTCTTCACTAATACACTCTTGGCGTTTGATATAGGTAGGGATAAATGTAACAGTAAAAAGTATTGCATAGCTAAGCGTTAGGTGAAGGAACTCCACTCGCTTATAAGTTATAGTTAGCCCAATTGATTCATTCGACCAGCAAGTGCAGCAGCGTGGTTGAGCACTCACGGAGTAGTGCGGTAAGTGTTGAAGAACTGTGAGGTTTTTGATAAAACTTATCATAGTGCAGCTCGCATATCTAACATTCTGAGCAGTTCAGATCCAAACGTAGTATCACCAGTGATGGAACCATTTACCGAGGTTCCGGACAGGAATGGAACAGTTCCGGACCGACCCGGGTCTCAACTTAGGTGCTCCAGAGCGCAGCTGTATGATCCGCATCGACCCGCAGTTGAGACTGGCATATTTTTCATTTCGAAGAAGCTTCATAAATCAAATTTAATTTACCGGTTTACAGCTATATTCTTTTAACTTTTTCATGTAATGGCGCATTTTATTTGGATGACACACTAAGACATAGGTGTCGATATAAGAGTGTGGTTAGGGAGCCACTAAGACCGCTTTTACCCCTAAGCAATATTTACACTATGCGTGAAGGCAGTATGCCCCATCTGGTCGGGTTCGCGAAAATTTTACCACAACTTAGCGAAAATTGGGATAGAATTAGCAATCATGTCGGTAGAGATGGTGGTAACCCCCCTGAAGACATCGCCCCTCACCTACAACCTCCCCCTCCCCCCGACAGACTACTCAACCCTTAGCCGACGAACCTTCGAAACTGCTCGTGGACTATAGTTGTATACATATGTCAGGTATCGATTCCGATCCGTGCTCCCTCTGCCTGACAACCGTAGTTGAAATATCTCCCGAACAGCGTACCATCATTTTATGTTCAGACCAGGTAAACTCAACATACTGAAACTGTAAAATAATACCCAGAGATATGATCATCAGTGTTATAATTATGTAATTGCTCGTGTTTAAATTTTACAGAATAGCCGGTTTTGGCGTCTGCGATTTTTCCATTGATTATGGACAAAAAATCGCTGTTTCAACCTGTTTGTTCTACTGATATGCTGACAATTTAAAAGAATATATTTGCGAGTGAACAGATATATTTGTTAGCGGGAAAACTGACGCACGGTTTTGAAAATGGTTTGTGTTAGGCATATTCTTAGAAAATATTTTCAGTTTATTTTTGTACTAGCGATTTGGTATGAGCAAATGAAAGCACGACTTGAAAATGGCACGTTTTCGTCATTTTTTTTGGAAAATATTTTCAGTTTATTTCTATAACTACCAGGAGCGCAGTACGCCGTTTAAAACTGGGGGCACCGCTACCCCAAAATCGGGAAGGCTGCCTTAATACGTGGACCTCTTTTTCTCGAAAAGTGAGGGGAGCCATTCTCCAATTTGTGCTGCGCTTCTCATGACTACTGATTTGGTACGAGCACATCGAGGCTTGGAGGTGAACATATGTCGACAATATTATGTGCTGTAAAACATTATAAGTGAGAATTTCGACCCACGGTCAGGCGCGCGAAAAGGGCCGGCCCGGCCGACACCTGATCACGAGCGGGACGGACCGGGCCGAAATGTTGTAGATTCGAGCCGGGTCGAGCCGACCTCGATTGCTAACGAGCGGGGTCGGGCCGAAAAATTTAGGTTCGTTCTCAACCTCTAGTGCCAATTGCTCGATTTGTAAAGCCAGGTTGCATCTAAAATACTCTTACTTGTAGAGATCTGTGCGACAAAGTCAAATCTAGTTTAGCGGGAAGCATGGATAAGCACCTGGAAAGCATGGTGACACGAATACCACTCAACAGCACTACTACGCAAGGCCAAAACAAACTGACCCCCAAAGAAGAAGCGGCTCTCAGAGAGTTTGGGCTGGCTCCTGCTGACTTATCTGATATTATGAAAATCCCAGTCGAAGATTATATAGTTGATTACCGATTTAACGATATACATCAGGCACGTTTTAAAAAAGCATACATTGAGTCAGATCACAAAGGCGGAATTATGCGGCGACGCGACAGGGGGAAACGGAACAAGGCTACTTTCAATCCACCGCCATTGGAACCAATAAAACAGAAGGTCTTCAAGCGCATGTCACCTCATATGATTATTCAGCTGTCGGACTACGTTATTAATACGCTCATGTATCACTTACGGGCGAAGCGTTTATTCAAATCCGCCATTAAACACGGCAAAAACCAACTCACCCATACGAGCCATGGAATTATGCCATACACCAAAATATCAAACGGAAATGTTCGTCTTCGAATTGAGGGCGAAGTCAACGCCAATGGTTTCGGGAAAACAAAGAAGCCATTTAAAGCTAAAACAGCCTATGACGGAACGGTGAAATTATCGATAGATCCAAAAACTTTTCGTATAATCGGCTCAGTCGACATTAACAATGTTGATATCAATGTCCTTAAAGGTAAGTTCTTGCTTTAACACATAATGCTTATTGAACTAACGCAGTTATCTTTCCCGCGTTGCGATAAAGTGTTATCGCTGAGCATATAAGGAATTGTTAATAAATGTATTTTGGTTGTCCATCTGCTGCGTTAAGCATTATTCGCTCTCTATATTCCAAGTTTAGATATGAAGCTACTGTTACTCAATTATCGGGTTTTGCCTTTGGCTACTTCCCCATAATTGTACATTTGCCATTTGAAAAACACAAATTTTTAGGGTGTTTTACTTTAGTTACCAGCTGGAAGATCGTAAGTTTTGAAGATACAGCGCTAAATTTTGGTATAACTCGACTAGTCTTCGCAATCTGGGTCAACGATTGTCGTTTCAACCACATTATCATTAATGATTTCGCTTTTTATGTCGTCGAATTAACTACCGATTTCTTCGATAAAATTGTATAAATTCATCTACCGTCGAACCCAATCGTAGATGAGTAGAGTCGAGTTTACCAAAATCATTGCCGTAAACCTCAAAATTGAAGGGACTTCGGTCTGGAAAAAAGCTAAGGTTGAAGATCCAATTTATAACTCCTCAAAGAAAATATGTACGCGTGTATATGGCGCCAACTCTGTTAGGCGGAATCATATGAACCATTACCGAGGTGGAAAAGAGACGCATTTATAGGAAAAACAAGTAGAATATCAGTTAAAATTTGATACATACAGGTTTTGCTTTAGCCAGTTAATGATACCGTTTTCTTAAAGTCACACTTTCGGTTACTATAGAACACCCACTAATTCAAATTCAGTAAAGTCGTCTTAGTACCGACTACTCGATACCTGAAGTGTCATATGCAATCATATAAGAATATATTCTTGAAATTTTGTGTATTCCACAGTTAGGCGTCCATCGTACTATAATGCTCGTATCTACTACGCAGAAGAATATATACGCCGAGGCTGGCGTCATATATGGAAAACTAGCGCATTAGCAGATGCTGCTGTCGGTGTCCTATAAATTAACAGCTACTATTTGCGATCTTATAGTCATCGGAACTAAGAATATTCTCGAAAAATATTTAAAATGTTCACAGTGTCCAATTCTTTAAGGTGCGCTCACACTTTAAACTTTTTGGTCAAATTTGGAGCTCAAGTTTTGATCAAAACCTGAAAGCATTGTGTATATTCGTGATGAATTTGAACGTGTGAATACTGTTCAAATTTTTTAGCGTATTGTTTTGGCCAGCCGGGACAAAGGAATAAAACCGTAAAGAATATGTGCTAAAATTTGAAGCATTGTGATTTGCAACATCTTTCTGCTACAAATTGTACATGAAACGGGATCATAGACCTTGATTTGATAATTAACTTAGAATTTGTGATCCCACTTAACGTCGTGACACCACACATCTTCCCGTTAGCAGAGTCAGTTTTTGCCGTTCGGCTGGAAAATCAAACCACATCGCTGAGCTTAGCTGCTTAATAGAGTTGGCAAATCATGAATGATATAGTCGCCAGGACTTCTGTTGGTGAGGGGCTTATCACTAAGTAGAGAAAAGCTTAATAGTCTTAATCCGATACGTAACAGTATTGATTCTGATTCTACTATATATTCTGTGTAATGACCATGTGGTATAATAATTCTCTTCATACTTAATTTTTGCCAATTCATACTCCCCAATTTTTTGCACAGATTTTAGAATTTCGTTCATAATTGTAAAATTTTCGGTCCGTCTTCAACGTGCTGGTGGCGCGTCGACGTGCGGGACCTTTCAAAGGGTTTGAGTTATATGGTGTAGCCCCTACGCCCAATAGACAACTACGCTGTACGATGGCTTCCCGCTGTTTAGCTAGATATATGAATGATAATAGCCAAGTAAAATAAACATATTTTGCTAATCCAGTTCAACTAGATTGACATAGTATCGTTATCCCATTAAAAAATTTACACAAGAAGACCTATAAATAAGTTAATTTTATTTCAACTGTCCCGATTATCGATTTGTCCCATTACTGAACCTTTTGCCGACAAGCAATTAATGAGAACATCAAATAACCTCAATCGCAGTTTTGTTTTATTTTGGTTATTATTTGTTATGTTTTAGGCTCGATGGAAGAAGTAGACATCATGAAACAAGTTCTCCGTGTTTATGTCAAACGATACGTCGAAGATCTGCTTATGGTCGCTACTCCAATGCCAGTGTCGCAGTATGGACGATTTATGGATACAGAAATCAATATGCAAGACAGTCATATACTTATCGCAACGAACATTGAAGGCAACTACAAGGAAACTTTGCGTCTTGCGAAACAACTGATTCAAGAATGGTTTTGAAAATGCAGTTGCTGGACACATCGGTCCTGGGTCCCGTGGACCTTATATTAATAGATCAATTTGTATAGTTTAATATAAATAATATAATCAGCTCACACTAATCTTGTGATGATAACCAAAACAAAAGAAATTCCTCCTATGTGCAGCGGAGCAGTACTCATTGTCGTTTCCCCAAGTTATCGCCTGTATAAAATCCAGAGTTGCAACTGCATCCACTAGTGGCTTTTCCGAAATTGTTCATTTTGTTACATACATATGCTAATTAATTACCGGGCCATATGTAATGCAAATATCAATACTAATTAATACTTTAGATGTCCGACGTATTTTTGTTTCAGTAGAAATAATCAGTGAGAAGTGATAACGGCCCGAGCTGAACACCCTACCATTGCGGTCAAAAATCCTACCGGTCTTCCGCCGAGTTGAACACCCTACCATTGCGGTCAAAAATCCAGATGTCTTCCTGTTGAGCTACTCGGCCTTAATATTGTCATAGTGAGGAACAAAAAATGTGAGTTATATGCAGACACTACTGGGAAAGCTTTGACTATCACAGGCCGATTTGAGCATATTAACTTTACCATCGTATATCTGTTTTACATTGCTTAACAAGTACGGGATAATAGTACAAGTAGCGTATTTGTTAATCGCTGTGCAAATTTTATAATGTTCCACTGTGTGAACATTTTTAGAAAGGCCGAGATTATTATTTGTTTTGCTCTTGCTGCAAAAATACTATTGAAAGCGTAATAAAAGAACTCCTGTTGTAGAAAACAAAACGTATACAATTGTTAATTGGTTAATCTATATATGTAAGAGGAGAAGGATTTTCGTTTGTTTCTTATTTATCAGTATGTTTGTCTTTGAACTCTGTCAGATAGATACATCTCCAACCCATATATATTCTGAATCAGCAAATTTCAACTTAGGTTGTAAACATATTTTTAAACCTTCTGGAGGTATAGTTTGGTGGTTAGCTAATTATGTACTAGCTTAAGTACTGAGTTAATTGATGTACTTTTGGATGTCTGCATTAGCGCAGCAGTTCAGTGGGCGACGCTTCAGCAGGAGGATCGTGCTCTATTCCACCGTCTATATATACGAAGCGGCGCTTCAGCCGGAAGACCGTGTTCTATTGAACCGCTATTCAGCAAGAGGACCGTGTTCTATTCCACCTCTATTCAGCAGATGGACTGTGTTCTATTCCATCGCTAACTATATATATAAGAGGTGACCCTTCAACAGGATCACCGTGTTCTATCCCACCACTAAGCAAGCATTTTTAATTAGCCTCTAGCGTAGCGTTTATTTAGTTATTTACTGTCACTCATAAAAGTAACCTTCACGCAATCATTATTATGCGATCGAAAGCGCATAGCGTCCGGTCCTTGCCGTATAAGCGAAGACGTGGGTTCGAGATTGACACTTTAGTTCATAACTACATTCGACAATTCCATCGCAATGTTGGCAGTGCTGAGAGCACCGCTTTAAATGTCAATTCACAAGCGGTCGTTGAGCTGACCGTATCTCACATTATACCGCGCGAACTACATTCGGACATTATATTTACGGACGGACGTGCGAGAAAGAAGCAAAATTAAACAAACAACAAACATTTTTTATAGTCCTGTGTAGCTAAATTGTCTCCTATCAAGAAAACACATCGTAGGTCATAATGTGTGTATTAAGGTAATAATTATTGCGTGCATTGAAAAGAAACGGGAGTTCATGTTGTCTGTGTGTATTTAAGTACTTTATACTATCGCCTGAACGAAAGCCGGGTATTGGTTCACAATGATGAGAACGGCTTACGGCTTGATTACAGATTATAGCCAAAGTTATTCCGTTTTTCTGAATGACCCCTGATCAAAGTTGTCATTAAGTTCGTTGAGTTTGGAGAATTAGCACATTTCGAACCTTCAAAATAACCTACGCAAAAAACACATAGGTAATGCTAATCAATTCGCCAGGGTAATATGCCACGAAACTTTTCCACGCCCCGTCGGCGCCGGGCATACCAGCTAGTGATATATATGCAGGGGCGTAATACGCACGGGTGGGCCAGAAGCACTCGAAATTTTAGCAATTCCATTAGCTATTTTACCAACAATCATATTCGTGAGCTATATCTGGTGCTCAAATAACCTCTAGAGTAAATCCTTGGTTAATTAAACATGTATATTCACGGTTGATTGTTCGTTTTTAATGAGTCAACATTTCGGCGGACTCAGTTCTACAAACTCTTAATGCATATGAAGCATCCACCATTGTGTTCTGACCGAAACCTGCAAAGGGCAGGAATTGAAACTTATACCTAATTGCCATGAAACCAAATAAACGCAAAATCATAAAATTTATCATGCAGAAATAACATGAATTCACTAGACAAACTAGTTAGGTACTTGTATTTGGCAGACAGTAGCAATTTTACCAAAATTCATATATTCGTGAGTTATATGTGTTGCTACAGCAAACGCGTGCGTAAATGTTGTTTGCTGGGATTTTTGTACAGGTGTATTTACAGTTTATTCTTCTTTGCATATAACTCAACCATTCGGTCGACCCAGTTTTAAAAATTGCGAATGTATAAAAACTATCCGTCACTTTGTTCAGGCTATAGAATATAAAGGACAGAATTTATGCTAATGCAATTGAGACAAAACCAAAGAAATCTGATATTGCAAAATTTATATATATTGCAGGAATTTCTATAAACTTACAAAATAAAGTGACAGGCAATTACATCTGACATGCAATTGCAATTTCACCAACAATTGTTATTCCTGAGTTATATTTACTGATTGAACACCCCTGCGCATAAATGTCATTTGCTGCTCCGTATGCATGGATATTCGCAATTTAGTTTTAGCTACAACTGTCGACTTTCGGTCGACTTCGCTCCAAAACCTTCCAGTAGTTAAAAATCATCCACCACTTTGTTTAAGCAAAGGGAATAAACTGATCCTAAGCTATATGCAAATGGTTTAATTCGTCATATTTTGTTTGATAAGAGGATATACAAAACGGTAAATAACATAATTTGTGCACGTTCGTTTAAAATAACCTAGAATCAATAATAGTCGCTTCGGCAGTTAGTTACACATTGGGTAAAAATCACTCGCCAAACTGAAAAAATCGCTTCTTCAACTTGTCTCCTGTTCTTTGAACAGCTTCGTTGGAGCTTTAAAACGCAGCACTACGACGAGTGAACAGCAAGTCTACAGTGAAAACTTCTAATGTTATTGGGCCAGGAGAGAGTACAACGTTACATGAACCGTTACTGTTTCCTTAAGATATTTTTCAGTGCTCAGTATTTACAATTTTTGCATAGTTCTTGAAAAAATTAAAATTGATACTTAAAAATTTCTGTTTGTCAGTTTTATAAATCGATTGATGTACTAATGTACTGTTCGTACTAATGTATATATGGCGCCGTATACATTGATAGTGGCTATAAAATTACCGCTATTCGTGTTGATATGAAACTGAAAATATATCACCGCTTTCTGAAGTTTTTCGCAAAGTGCGAACACACATTGTGCTTAGAGTTCACATTTCATTATTTATGTCACTATTCACAGAAATAGTGGAAAGATTCTTGCTATCCTAAAGACTATATATATTTATATAGTTGAACTAGGCAGAGTCTTAAAGCTTGATGCGCCTGAACACAACTGGATATCCGGCTGATTCGATTTTTAGGTAATCTAAGAGTTCCATTTCGTACTATGTTGCTCTTGCTAGGATACCATAGTTACCGAACATGCTGTTTCAATCCCAGTACTGACAGGTATGTAATGAACGCAATGATTTTCCCGAAAATGACACTTCCAAAGGTGGTCATCCCTAAACAACTGTCCCTCTCGAATTTCATTAACGTATGTCTGATCAAACCACGGCGCTAAATAGCGCAGGAATAGTAATGAATTCTCTGAAATCACAAACGTTAATTTTTGTCCCATATGAACCAATACTAGAATCGAATGATCTTCTAAATATTTCAACATCACAACTATCATTGTAAAGAGCTGAAATCAGTAAAGAACTGGACTGCACGTTGTGAGAGCTTAGTCCATTACTTCCGGTTGACAAAACCGTTCACTTGGCGGTCAATACAAATATAATTATCTAATGGTTCAGTAGCTATTACATAATGGTATGAGCATAAGGGACAATCTTATCATGATCCTTTTATGAACATTGGGCCTTTAGAAATAAAGTCATTTACTGTTACCGAGGATTTCAAAGATGCTGCTTTATATGCAATACTAACCCACGCTTTAGCCAAATATGAATCTTCTTAAAACTTACATTATCAACTACCACTCAATGCAATCGAAGGCAATAAAATGATACTGCGGGGAACAACTTTTGATATAGTACCGTTCATAATTGCGTTGTAACACAAAATAATGACACCCTATATGTGCCTACTTTGACTTTGCCGCGCGCCGCTTTCCATCTGGTAATTAAATATCGGGTGTATTATCAGGTCGACAGGAGTGGTCGACAGCAGGCGTAATGAAGCACTGATATTCTTTATCATGACAGCCAGGGCGTGCAGTGAAGCAGAAGCTCACAATGCAGAGTCCGACAAAAGGAGAAAACAATATAATAAAGCGTGACATTAAAGCAACGAGCGATGCGAAGCTTCCACTATACATTGTCATTATATTTACGGGAAAGTTATAGCACTCTGTATCTTTTGCTGCGATGTAACCTTTTATTATATTTGTTTTAGAACAAGGAATTTAGCGAACTCGAAGTCGGATTGCGTTTCAGTTTTTTTGCTGCACATTGTCATTATTATTAGTTTGTTTCAGCAAAACTTAATTAGCAATTGTGGAAAGCTGTTGAGATACTACTTATATGTTTTAAAATGCTGTTGCTTCCAACATCAAGCAGCGATTTTGTTTTCACATTTCTTCATGTTATGTATTTTTCAAATTGCAATAATGTGTGATGCGTTTGAACAAAATAAAGTATTCCGTTTTATTCGGAACCCACGTTACTCGGAGTTATTGCATTCAAATGGATCACTTTATAGATAATTCAGTTGGAGTAATGTTTAGGTTGTTCGGTTTCTCATAGCGTTATACGGTCCTACCTTATTGTCAATTTTATTATAAAGAAATACTTAGACAAAACTGAATCTCCGAATAAGATAAAATATTCTTTAAATTTGCCGAAATAACTGCGTAAAAGCGTTGCACGAAATTATCTGTATTAATCGGTCATGTAGACAGTAACGTTCCGCCGACTATCTCAAATTGTGAACGAAAACTTCATCTCTAACTGCTTCTATAGCTCTGTGCTTCTTCACTCGCTATTTCTGTTTGTATCACATATGTGTTTTCCTGTTAACATTCAATTAGCTGTCTAAACCAGTATCTGACAGCTTCACAATGACTTAGCCACCGTTGAACATCAGCACTGTTGACACACCAACGGAAGAATTCCGTAACAACTTCGGTAGTCGTGTGAAAATTACAGGCAAATAATGATTTACGATGCCGAATACGATAAGAATCAACTTTCAAACCAATGAATCAACAAGCGCTGTGTGACGTACCCACGAAAGATTACCCTTTCAAGAAGAAGTAGTTTAACACGCAATAGCCAATTGCATTGGTGTATGAAAATACAAGTAAAATTTTGTCCGCTGGCTCGCTGTTTTGTGTCGTACGAAAATCGCAAGTAAGAAACGTATCACGGCATAAATCACAAATAAGCGTAAATATTCATTGCTACACCACGTTTATTGTATTTGGCCGCTAGGAAGTTGTTGAAAATTTCACATGGATACATCCATCTCGACGCCTTGCTTATAATTTGCACAGTGTTATTTATTTCCCATTATAAATGTCAAGGTTGTTCATTATTTTACACAAACAGCCCGGTATGAACCGTTGGAGAGTTTTTTGTGTTGGGAAAATACAATGTATTTTATCATACCTTTTAGCTTTATCCAGCCATTGCTCAATGCACGAAAGTCACTGTGGTTAACGTGAAAAAGATTATGGTGAACATGGTAGAACTGACCACTGATTTCGGCAAAAGGCGAATATATCTTCGTTGATCAATTGAGAACGAATACGGGGAACATATAAAATTCTCTGTTTAACCCATCGGGAAAACGATTTAATTATAGGGATACAAGGATGGGAATAGACAGATTGACGAGAACACGTGGAGCTGTTCCGTGTTGTATCTTTCACACAGCTGTATCTCCGAAGCAGTTTAGTTAACACGCTAAGTCTTTCTCAGCTTTGTATGGATTGACCCTCCTAGGAATCGCTTAATGCGATATTTTGCGCGAAATTTGAATAAATTCATCTCATTCTCACATCAAAACATCACGCAATTGGTCATCCCATCCCTACTCTCTTTTTCCTATGGTTTGAATACGGACTTTACTTTTAATGGAGATGACTGAAAATCACCACAAGGATCTTTTTGGCTAAATATTTCAAGATCAATCTTTTGTATAGACTGGATCTTTGATCTTTTATAGCATGATATACATGGTAGCATTGATGGTACAGCGTTGAATGGGACGCGTGATGTCCGAGATTACACTTGCTGTCAGGGTTTTAGAAATCGCTGTAGAACGCGTAAAATCAAACTCAACGACCTGATATTATTCAGTTTTATATTTCTTGTCCGAAAATCCAACATTGCTAAAGGCTTCGCGACTTTTCGCACTTTTTTCGACTTTATTAGACGCACAACTTTGACAGTTGTGATGAATGCGCATGAGTTTGCTGCGTCAAATAGCAGTCGAGCTTCCACTGTTGATTTCGAAAATCAAATCAAATCCACTATCTTCGCCAAACCTGTTTGCAAGATTACTAATTCATTGTAGAGCAGGAAAGTCGTATTGAGAGACAGTGGGCTTACTGACACTCAGGTGGTTTCTACAGATAAAGCGGCACTAGCGGATGTCTTTGTTCCTAGGTTTGTTGGCCAAATACTTAGATAGCGCGTCATGCGTTCACGATATGTGCATGGTGGTGGGTTTTTGCAGTCCTTCACAGTACGACATTAATCAGGCATGCGAAACATCGTTCCATTACGCGCTCCTTCCGAGTTGTAGGATCCACGTACTGCTGGCTTTTGTCCGTATAGTGGTTGTTGGTGCAAAAACTTCAGCGAGGCTTCTTGAGTGTCTGTATTACCGAGTTAGTGGTGCACCTAGTAGTGTTGACGTTGTTTGTAAGTAACGCTGCCGAAGATACCTGACGTTAATTGTATTTCAATTAGATTTGATGGTGGTCATTATGATCGCGGTCATCACCGTACGGAGTCCCTGAATAATTCTTTCTAATCACATGAGACCTTCTCCCCTCCACCACCCCCACTTATCATATTCTCAAATCTACCCAACTTTTACCAATCTTACCAAATTTTTGTCGGATTTACCCGATTTTTTGCTAAAACCCTTCCTCGTGCGGTGGGGGTACGGGGGATCTTTCAGGCCAAAGGCCAACTATTATTTAGAGGGTCCAACCCTTAGGGTTGACCCTTGTCCCCAACGATAACTCTGTCATATACTATTTGAAGTACCGCAGTGCTGTTGTAGTTTACTTCTAGGTGAGGAAATATCGTCAACTGCTTGCGCGCGAATCGTTCCTTCATCACATCATCTACCGTATTTTTTTGCCGTCAAGCGATATCCATCAGTGGGTCGTAACACACCGCCGGTGTCGTATATTATTTTTTCTTCGTGCTATTTTTTCCATCGTGGTAAAATTTCCCCGTGTTATTTTTTCCCTCTACAAGGCGTGGTATTTTTTCCCTCGTAGTAAAATTTCCCCGTGTTATTTTTCCCATGTACAAGGCGGGATATTTTTCCTTCGTGTTGAAATTTTCAGTGTGGCAAATTTTCCGTCTTTTACACGATGGATTTCCACTTGTCACAACTTATTCTATGTGCCCCTAATAAAACTGTAACTACTGAAAATCTAAGAAAACAACATAGAAAAACAATCCACGACGTCCAATTCAGATTTCAATGACAACAATTTGTTCACGCCTTTCTTTTGACTGTGTAGCAAGTGGAAATTTTTTAAGCTCCCATCCAGCCAGACAGTCATATAAATGTTGTCGCATCAAGCCTGTGTCGTACGAGATAGTTGTTAGATCTTCTTTCAAAGCCAGACTAAATCCAAACGCTACAGCAAACACTCCCCAGTCCAATGAATTTGGCTGCTGCTTAATCGGAGCCACATAGACATCCATGCTGGGACTCGGGCCATACAGCTGATGGAGCTGGTTTTAAGATCGGTTCCAATTTCGTTCCTGAACAGACTATCAGCGAGGTAGACCTGGTTCTGAACGCGCCAGCTTGTAACCCAGTGGAATGGCCCCGCGTGATGAAGTTGAAGGTGATCACCCGAGACATGTTTAAAAGACTATTGAGCTTAGTCTGAAATTAGTCTGAAATTCCGTCCCTGTTTCACGGCAGATAAGTTTTTGGGCCCAGTCCATCACCGTGTCGTCTAAAGCTTCCCGAAGGATAATATTTTCTCTGCTGTTAACTTCTGATGCTGTCGGATGCTCAGAACCCTTGCAATCTGTCGCGAGAAAATACTGCAGGTATTTAAACTTGTCAATATCCGAGATTTCAGTATTGTCGTCGATTGTTGATCAATAACCGTCCCAGAATTCCTGAAATTTTGATGGGTCACCACTGAACTTGTTCCTTTAGGCGGTTAGGAAGTTGCACGACGGTGAAACATTCGACGAGCGACCGGTTGTGCTTCCGGTTACTTGGTAATGAGGGCGTCTTTGAGCTGCCGATTTTCTGCAATAGGTTGGCAGTTTTGTATTTTAAAGCTATGGTGCAATCTGGTGTCGCCTCGACCCCTATGCGACGTGTTTTCCGCTTCAGCGGGCATCTGATCATTCAACAGACTAAGCATGATTTCATCATTGAGTATACCCAATCGAGACGTCTACCAAAATGGGAAAGTTTTAAAGGGAGTTATCTTTGCGGTAATGTTTTCATTGCTTGGCTGTGTTTTATCTTCTCAAGCTAGGTATGTGTCAGAGTGGTCTTTCTAAATGTTGCAATACAGAATAAACCTCGCAGCAGGTTTACCCTTAACTTGTAGCATTTCCCTTGAAGCTAGCAACATGTCTATGGTCTATATAATTTGGACCTCAGTAATTTCCACCAATGTGGAGCTAAGAAAATTTTGACATTCTTTACGGAATGCAGCAGATTTTGATTATAAGATAACTCTCAGGCTACAATCAACTGTAGGCTATCGAAATTGGTTTAATGCTACAACAACGCTGTTTATAGAACCATTATTTTTATGTTTTGTTTTTAGTATGGGGCTATGGCCTTCTGTTTGTCACAATCATAACGCTGAGTGCAGTCATTGGAATTGCTTTAATGCCACTATTGAAAAAGCAAATCTATTACCAGCTACTAACCTATTTTGTTGGCCTCGGGGTTGGATCTCTGTCTGGAAGCGCAGTTTTTCACTTGCTTCCGCAGGTAAGGGGTTTCTTACCTTATCGTTAGTCGCACTGTATTTTATAGTTTATAGTAAAATAATCATAATAGGCGTCTCAGCATAGTGCGGTTTTACAAAGGAAATAGCTAAGCTGTGTTTTCATATTATTAGGATAGAAATTGGCACTTGGTCTATAAAAATTAGTGTTCGGTGTAAACTTGAATGAATGAATGAAACGTTTACATTGTTCAAACGACTTGCTTGATCAACTATGTTCGTGATTTTACTTATTAATGGGTCATAGACATCAACAATTCGAGGTATAGAATATGCGCGTAAAGGGCTCAATGCCTTGGTGCAAGGAACACAATTTTCAGCTTCAGTAATTCTGGAGGTAGTTAATGAAATTTGGCAAAACAATTTGTCGTACTATCCTGATTTTGATTTAATTATTTTTCATCTGTCCTATATGTTGTAGCTAAGAACGCAGACAAAATGCCAAGACTAAGTCGTATAGAAGAAAACGTATAACTTAAGCATTTCTTTTGGGCCATTATGGGATATAATTGATATGAAATTTCGTGACATTCTTTGTTTTCTCCAATGTTCATTAAATATTGCATTGTGTTTTTGTTGACAACCTTGTAGTTTTAGAATAATTGTAGCATTATACTATAACGTAGCATATATTGTAGGCATTCAACGTAATCGACGAGATTAACGATCCTCATCATACATATCTACGAAAAGCTTGGATGGCAGTTGCCGGAATTTACTTATTTTTTCTAACCGATCGATTTATCAAGATTTATACAGAAACATGCAAGGTATATGCTTCTGATGTTAGCGATGTCAGTAGGAATTTAGTCTTAATAGCTTGTATCAGCTTTGAGAGGTCAACATCACGACTTTTACAAAATATAGTTATTTGAGCAAAAATTAGGGAAATCGGCAAAATTTTAGCAAAAATTGGAAAAATGGATCACGCAGGGTCAATGAGGGGTCAGTGCTCCTTTGTTACCCTTTTTAATAAATCTCGGATACTTAATCTATGTTATTATGTTTTCACTGCTTAATCTGTGGTATTGTTCTGAGGGAATAATGCTTAAAACTATAATTATTTTATGTATTTTTCATTTATTACTTTAATTTCGTTCTTGAGTTGTTAATTTAAGATAAGACGGTGTATTGTATATTGTAGCATTTTAGTGTGCAAGGTGAGGAAACTTATTTCGCTCTTGTCTGGACTTCGGCCCGGACCGGACCAACCAAGGTAGAAATTCAATTTGGGCCAACTGATATATCGTATTTGTCCAACTGTGGTCCGTGTCTGTCTAGATGTATTATAGAACATTTTGAATTACATTATTATTATAGAGCTGTTATCATAGAACATAGCGAATTACATAGTAACCCTAAGATTCAAATATAATTAGGAAAAAATTTCCGTGTAACTTTGGTTGCTAAATATTTGGTATGACCTATTTGGCGGGTTGAAATATGTGCTTTCGTATCACGGAAAATATTACCACACTTTTTGTTAAGCACACTTAAAACAGACGAACATTATTTAACAGAGTACCAGATTTCTAAGACAAACGTGACTATATAATATTAACCTACCAAATTTTCAATATTCATATTTTCTATATTTAAAACACTAGTGCTGGACCACAGCCACGCAGCAAAAATCCTTGTCAGTATACTACTCTGCTGGCTTCTCCATTCGCTAAAAATTTTGCCAGGGGTATCTTCTGGGGCCCTGATCGGAACTTGGGCGCCGGATTTTGCTATACGGCGTGAACAAGGGGGAATGTTGTGTCCAAATGTAAAAATTTCTAACATATTTTCAGCGAGGCGGCTAGAATTGTTAATAAATCGCCTCAGAAATAGTGCAGAAACGCCTGTATTGAAAAAGAAACCAACCTTTCCATCAATGTTTGTTTCCATCAAAATTTTAAAGTTCACAAAGCGACTTATGTTAAAAATTGTCAAGTTTCTGTGAACTGGGAGGGTGTTTTTGTCAGAGGGACCTAAAATTTTGCCAAGGGGTTAACCGAGAGCCAATCATTTTTTGCCGTGGGGCAGTGGAATGCCTCACTACACTTTAGAGAAAAGGCCTCAAAATGACTTTAGAGAAATTTGCTATAATTTCGGAGAAAATGTGTAGGGCTTAAAATTTGGCAAATTGAGACAACACAAGCTTCGCTACACTAGTAAATCTTTGTCTTAAACTCAGTAGGGGTGGGTTAAAAACATCGCTGTTATGTATGTTCAGGGAAATTTCAAGGGTTAGGATCGGTCAAGCACTGCGGACCTATAAAATTTAAAGCCGGTCTGCGTTGCCGTCCGGGCTGCTCTGCCGCCATCATTAATTATAGATGAAGTTACTTTTCGAAACTGGGCGAGTGAAACGACCGGAGTTTTATAAAATGGCCGAAATTCATACTGACCAGGGAGTAACCGGAATTCTGGTTTCGGTTCCGGCGAAAATCGTGTTCCGGTTGCGGTTCCGGCAAAGGGCAAAAACCATCCCGGAACCGGAATTCCGGTTTAAAAATTTTGTTTGAAATTTTCCACGTTTTTTCCTTCATCCTGTAATCCAAACATATGTAATATATAGTATACAATGATCAAGCTCCGATACATACCAAGCAAAAGAAAAGATTAACTAACCAATTTGCCGTATAAAACGTAAGTAGGGCACATAATTTGAGCAGGAATTTTTCATAATAACCTGCAGGAGTTTGTTAAATCCAAGCCAGGTCGATGCTTGTAGCAGCTATTTTACACATCCAGAAGTCTGTGGGATACGTTTGAATTAAACCGGTCCAACTCGGTAACAGAGTATGGCTTACGCAGAAGTACTTAGGGCATGCTTGGCTAACATAAATTGCGTCAAACACCCGCCAGTGCCCTTGTAAACTTGGTAAATCAGGCTAAATTGAAGTAAACTAACGTATCTGCAACGCAGCTAGAAACGGCTTTCTTGGCAATGAACTGTATTTATTGAAACTGTGCGAGCAGCATCACAGTGTGTCTCATTTATAGCATTCTGATTAGAAAGTTATCATCATTATGATCTAACTGACGGGCACTGTTTGTCCAACGCTAGTCTAAACAGTGTCTCTGACCACTGATCAGAAAATTACCTTCTATCTATTATTTTCTCTTAGAATCATATAAATCAATAATTTTAAGCTTGCTACAGAAGAACATGCAACAAACGTATGTGTAGTAAAGGGAGGCGACAGGAGACAGAGCGAAAGTGTGCATTCTACGCTCCAAGCTTTGTAAGCACATTCGATTTGACGCAGTATACGCAATGGAGTATAGTGGAAGACATTTTTTGCTCTGAATGTCCAAAAATGTCCAATGTCCAAAAGTTATTTTTAATGCATTTTAAATCCACTATACCTTCATTTCTTCCATCATCTGTTTTACTATATATAAATTTCGAAGACCAGGTTCCGGATCCGGTCTAAATGGACGGTTCCGGTTGCTGGTTCCGGTTCCGGTAAATTTCGGTTCCGGTTATTCCCTGATACTGTCATAACAGACATAACTTGTCATCGCGCTGTAGGATGTTTGCATTTTTTATTTGACACAGTAATTCCTAGTTATGCAACTATCTTGTGCCATCCAGAAACCAAAATCCCAGAAAACTTACTACAGGCTTGCGGGCTGATACGACATTATTAGTTAAAGTGCATCTTCGATTTATTGGATCGATAGATGGATAATACTGTAAGCTTACCCTGATAACTAAAATGTTGTTGCACAGCGCATTTCTGAACAATAAGCCAAATTGATAAATTTAACCAAACCCGTTAAGTTTAAAAAATCGTTTGGCAACCATTGTTATAATCCTGCAGACGGTGTGTCGCTAAATCGTTGAGGTCCAGCAGATAGTTTTTGGCACAAAATTAACATTGGAAAATGACACAACACAAAAAAGTAATTTTGAATTTTGTTATATTGCACAACATTATTGTCATGAAATAATATAAATCATTTCTGGTTCATATAACATGTTATGTTGATGGCTAAAATGGGTCTACAAGATTTTGGGATTTGAGTCCCATGACATTTGCAGCGTTTGCATTGTAGGCGTTCATGTGCCCTAAAATATGGTCATGGAAATTGAAACATGAAAATAGCAGTGAAATCTTAGTTTTTCAAGAATGGTAAATATTAAATTTCCGCCTTTTATTAAGTGGAAGTAGAATCACGCTCTTTAAATTATGAACAGTAATTTTTGTTTTCGTTCGGTCTGGTTCGGAATAGGTAGTAGAACTTGACAAAAATTTCTTCCGTCACAAAATGTTTACACCCATATAAAAACGCTCATAGTTGATAAAATAGTAACAGTATTGTTGACATTCCGCTTCTATGCTAAATATTGTCTTGTTCAATGGGCTTCCCCAGAAGACACTATATATAGTGATGTAGTGCTGTAGCCCGTGTGAGCCTTGGGTATATTGCTAGTCTTAACTGACGCTTAATATCCTAAGCTTACTTATAATTAAATTTTTCCACACAGCAAAGACCGTTTATATAATCAAACGTTAAATAAATATACATAATAACAACAAAAGGAGGCAGCGCCACTTACCCGACTGGCAGCAGTCTTGAGGCAACTGAGCCTCAAGACAACTGCTCAGCCTTTTAAATACCCAAATTTCTGGCAATTTCGCGGAATCAAAAATATAAACAAAAATCTAATTTTAGCTCAATTTTTGAAATGTTTTGAGTTAGCTCTGAATTCTCAGAATCCACACCCAAAAATGAATCCAATTTAACATCCCACTTCACACTCAAATTCACATGGCAGTGCAAAATTCACGCATGCACAGGGAACAATAAATGCAAAAATAAATTCAAAAGTACAGAGCAATGTTGGACAAATTTTAACCAAAACATAAAATCACAGCCCTGTACAAAAAACTGACAAAATTAACTGGATTTCGCAATCTCCAAAACCAACTTTTAGTTCTACATTGCCATGTGTCACACCCAAAATCACACGTTATACACATCACAATTATATACACAAAAGCACACTTATGCGCGAATTTTACCTAATTTTTTCAGTAGAAATACGCACATTTTACACGACAAATCCACACCAAAATCCTCATACAAATTATACAAAAGCATACACATCAAAACATTAATTAGCCACTTAAGATAAAATCATTACAACAAATATGTGCTTAAAGTGGTCATCAACAGCATCGCAAAAGCGTTTCGCGGTGGTAAAAATACAGACCGTAGTCCCTGGAGGATCTTGACCAAATACCGCACACAAAAATAGTTAAAAAGTGTATAGGTTTTTCCAGGGATTCGAACCTGCGACGTTTCGCGTGAGCTTCGTAAACAGACATGCACAAAAGAGAAGAACAAAACTTACATGTTTTCGCCATTTGTCAGACTGTGACTGTATATTAAAAAGCATAGCCGAAACTTATTGCTTTTTACTTTTGTCAGAATTGTCGAAAGAAATTTATGGTGAATTTAGGTTGAAATCCACTTAACCCAGTTCCGAATATTGGGGTTTAAATCCCTTATCGACAACGGGAGAATGGGTACTATTTTTTAAAGATACTATTTTAATTATTAGTTGACGTTTTGACAAAAATAGTTTTGGTGGGGGTATCATTAAAATTGGGGCGGGATATATGTCATTTTTCTTTTATGATTAGTAACCTGAAATTGGGTTAAAACAAAGGAATTACATCTTCTACACTGTTACATTTGCCCCTCCGGCGCATAAAGTTTGTCCTCGAATTTTCCAACGCAAAACGACAGAGATATAACGCATACATGAAATACACACATAGATCATACATTTTTGACAAACAAACTGTTCATTGTTTCGACGTAATACTTAATTCTTCTTTCGTTATCAAATTGCTTTTGTTTTCTTTTCAAAGTTATACATCCTTCATTCGTCACGCACGGTCACACATAGTTCAGCACACACAGCGGTAGATAATGAAATTGTCACTGATATTGTGGGCTCATCACTGCATACGCATTTGTTTGAACACATTGAACGCACAGACAATATTGCACAAAAGTTTTATGATAACCATTGAACGCGATGCTGAACGGTCGTGCTTAATCCATACATTCTCACATAACCAGGTCGTTCCAGCTCGGCAAATGTACTTGTAAAAGCATTAACCACAGTTGAATGTTACAAATTAAAGATTTTGGATATTTCTAACTTCCGATTCAGTCACACCAACCCTCATACACATATAATATACACATTGACGAACATATATGCAAGCCAGGTCAGTGCTTGTAGCAGCTATGTTACACATTCAGGACTCTGCGGGGTATGTTAGAATTAGTCCAACTCGAAAGCAGAGTATGGATTATTTACAGGTACTTAGCTGTAAGCTTGGCTAAACTAAATTGCGCGAAGCACCAGCCAGTGCGAATGTAACTTTGTCAGTCAGTCTACATTGAAGTAATGTAACATACCTGCAACGCATCCAGAAGCTGCTTTCTTCGTAATGAGCTATATTTTTGAAACTGTGCGAGCAGTATAATAGTTTGTCTCATTTATAGCATTCTGATCAGAAAGCTACCATCATTATCATCTAGCTAACGGGCACTGGTTGCCCAACGATAGCTTAAACAATGTCTCTGGTCACTGATCAGAAAATTATATTATACCTTTCTTTATTTTATTTTTGAACCATATAAATCAATTTCAAGTTGCCTACAGAATAACATGTAACAGACGTATCTGTAGTAAAGGGGGCGATTGGAGACATAGCTAAAGTGTTTAATGAAAAGCATTTTTTGTTCCGGAGGTCCAAAAATCCAACATATTGATCGATTAATAAACATTATTAGCTTCCTGAGTCTCGTCAAAGTTCCAGAGAGGCATTAATGACGTCGCAATACATTAAGTTCAATGTAGAAGTTCTTTTCAACAAATGTTAAATCCACCGTACCTTCATTTCTTCTTTATAAATTTCTTCTATTATAAATTTCGAAGACCAGGTTCTAGGTCCGGTCTAAATGGACAGTTCCAGTTGCTAGTTCCGGTTGTTCCCTGCTACGGACCTTCCTCTACCCCTAAAATTAGGTGAAAGACCTTTCCAGGGTTCCAAAAATTCTATTTTTCAAATGTAGTTCGCCCAAATTGCGATTTATGTTCATTAAATAGTAAACTGGGCACTCTCATGACTTTTAAACCATATATACTTCTAACATTACTATACACCTAAATTGTGCCAAATACCTGTGCGTAGGTTCAAAAATTCTATTTTCTAATCTGACTCGCCTAAAGTTCAATTTAAGCCCACTAAAGAGTAAACTTAGCTATATTATACTCTGTATTGACTTTGTTAAAATCAGCGTATAGTTGATTGTTTCGAAATTGGATCCTGTTATGTATTTCGTTCAAGAAAAATGACAAACCAAGTTATCGAAAAAATCTTATAATAACGAGCATTTGAAAAAGAAAACCCTATAATTACCTTGAAAATTATATTTGATTCATCGTAAAAATCAGCTTGAAAAAATGATATGTTCAAAAATATATTGTTATATAATATTGTTTTTAAATGGAAAAATGGGTTTTCAGTTATCACTAAAATATCTAAAACAAGTCGGACATAAAATCCATGTGGAAGGCACATTTTTTACAATATTCGTTTATGTCATTTTTTACTTCTTTCAGTAAAATGTCGAACATAAGTATGACACCGAGCCCCCGTGGAAAGCTGATTTTTTGTTTTTGCCGGCACAATTTGCTTATTCTTTATCTCGCTCACTAGAATGTCGAAAACAAACAACACTGAATTCCCTCATGGCTCGTTGAATTCGCTCACTACAGTGCAAGGAGTAACCGAAATTCGGGCCCCGGTTCCGGTTAATTTTTGCCGGAATCAAAGTTCTGATTTCATGTATTTTGGATATATGCATGATGTATTTTGCAATAAAAATTTTACATTTCCAGTCAAAAGTAGGTAACATACTAAGCCGTAACTGAAACACTATTCTTGATGCTATTTGTACTTGGAGTGCTACTTTTATATTGTCTTTGTGTTCGTTCAGATACCTTTGTTTACCCCTTTTAGTTTGCTAAATACTCTTCACGTTTAGTACACTTTTTCAACCTCTACCAATCAGTCCTGATTAGTAACTAACGACAGATTATGCTGCAAAATGTGTCTTTATCTGTGAATTCTCACAACCTTATGAGCTACAGTATAAAAAAATTCGAGCACTCTACACTGCTGAGGACTGTTTAACACCATAATTCATTCGGTGACGGATAATGGGAGAGCGTTGCTAGTGTTCGTTTATTACCTATTTGAAGGTTCGAAATTAAGCTTCCTCAGCCCTTATTAAAGGCATGGAAATACAATAATACACCCGCAGTACATGAAAAGAAATACCACACTTGCCGACTTGGCTGCCACGACGTAACTACAATGGACAGTTAATCATACCTAGATATCCAACTCGTATTAGAAAATCTATAGCATCATCTATAAACGAAAAAATGCTAAAATTTCATATAAATTTGCAGTCAATATTTAGCATTTATAACCCCATGCAGTACTCCACAGAGGCAACGACGCACCCAAATAACTTTTTAAACAACAAAACTAAAATATTCAATTGGATAAATAACCCTATATACCCATCATGCACCCTCAACCAATATATGACTTCCGGTTACTGTCTGCTACCGCGGTTTTCGTAGGTTTCTGCTTATTAAAACGCCAAACGCAAGGTGATCAATTAAGCCTCAGTACATAGCACTTCATTCAGACACTAAAATATGGAAAACAAAAAAATGTTTGTTGCACCCCTGAGTGAGTGCTATTTTTTGGCTGAGTACCGTAGCAAAATCTAGAGTGCACACACGCTGTGAATGAAATTTGTTTCTAAATGTGGATAATAAATAAGAATGGGTTCGCTAACCCCACGCCCAATAGTTTGAATCTACAGTAAAGAAACAAAAACTATACCACATTCATCATTCGTTTTGTGTATTTAGCGACAACGGTTCAAAAACATAATTAAGTGCATTCCAGCATTGATATAAGTGAAATTATTATAATTGAAGCGGAATGAGTGAAGTTTCCACTGAGGGGGCTAAGGGGAAATCGTGAATTTTTTGGCTGTCGCTGTATTCGTAACTCATTTTCGGATGGACGGATGGTCGACAAATTTTTTGTTCGATAATAAAATTGATGACGATGTGCACTTTAAGTGAACGCGAACAAGTCCGATCATATCTTCATAGTCACAACGGCAAAAAACGGGTTTTTGCCAATATGCGATTTTTTCAGTATATTGGCTAAAAACCCCGAATGTTTCCTGCAGGGCTAAAAATTTCTCAAAATTTCTCATTTCTATGCAAGCACAAATGCTTTCTAGCTGAGGATGAAAATTTCTTTGTTAATAAAATGCGCCACGCTGAATGTAACTCTCTAGGTGAGAGTAAACTTCATACTTTCACTCCTGTTTACCTAAAAGTGTTAGTTGCTTGTTGTAATTGAAATGAAGCGAACCACCGAGGGCGCTAGAGGGAAAGTCGGGAAAATTTCCGTTTGTCTGTCAGTGTCACTCTAACCCGAAGATTTTTTGTTCGATAACAAAAGTGTTCAATATAGTCTCAAAAATATGAAACAATAGTGAAAATTAGGAGAAATTTATCGCAAATAAAGAAAAGTCAGGGAAAAATTGTGAGTTCCTAAAAATTTCTTCCCCTTGCCAGCCTACAGACCTTTAACAACTACGTATCCTCTATGCTCTCAAAACACTTCCAACGCGCTTATATTCACTCCACGTCGATCCTTCTTAGGTGATTTTCGTATTTTGGTGCATCATATCTAAAATTAGATAGCTGTATGTGCATCAATAGCAAAACATATGCAACAGCTAGCTTGTATTAATACTGACAAAATTTCCTACTTTCAGGAAATTGTGGCTACTTCGTTTACGAGTAGTGGTAGTTTCACTGTAGTTGAAGGCTAAGAGCTCTGGAGCATCTGCGGGTCAAAATAGCAAAAACTGAGTTTTGAGGTTCTACGCCAAATTTACCCATACGGGTACTTTTCGTTGCCCATATTTCGTGACGCAGGCTTCGCACGAAAAAATTGCGGAATTAGCTCATTGAGATTACAACTTTGGTGGAACAACACTATTTGTGGACAACTCCCATGCTGCTTTGGCCTTGAAGATGCTTCGTCGACCCGTTGCCAGAAATATGGATTTTTTTCTAATTTCGGCCTATTATTGCGTGTTTCTGCCTTACAACTAAGGTCTATTAGATTATCAAGCACTCTGAATATGGTGGTTTTCTTTGAGTCCAATTTGACAATATTGTTTCGGGTTTTAATGCTTTTACGGTGGACAAAATTAATTTCTAATTGAATTCGGAGATGGAGAAGCGCTAGCTTCGGAATCGAAGAATTCTCACTTGACCGCACTTTGGTGAAAAAGTTGGGCGGCCGTTTATGTTTGCTCTGTAAACAGCATCTTGGTTTCGTAACTGGAATATATTTTTAATGAGTTGTTCCACTGTATGTTAACGTTAGTTTCTCATTTCTCCGAAATCATACACTTGGCATGTCGCCAAGATAATAGTTTTATATTAATTAAGTAAATATTGATAATTATAAAATAATACAAATTTATATACAGATATAGAGTTATGTGTGTACGTATGTATGTGTATATACATATCTGTCTGGAGCGGGACCAAAAGAAAAATAAACTATTTAAGTTACCATAAATTATATAGGGAAATTATATTTATATACTAATTTTGATACGCTGAACACGATCGTTTGGTTATTTAGAGATGCAAGACGAATAATCCATGCGTTTTCAATGAGTTTTAATAGATTTAAAGTCGACAAATTCGATTTCCAGGATTTAGTTTGTCTTCAGTTGTTTGGTTACGCATTGTATGCAGAGTATCAAGGATTGTTTATAGGTTTTTTTACAGGGTCCACAAAGAAAAAAATCTGCAACGGAAGCTTTTTCCCATCAAGAGTTACAAAAATTGGCTTCACCTTCGTCTGGTGTTGTGGACTATATTCATAGCGAGACAAGCCCAGATTGCCGTTGTAGCATGAAGAAAATGTTGCCGGATTTTCATGTGGGCGCATCGGAATCTTTTGTCGCGGAATGTGATGCTCGTACCAGAGGAATGTCAAAACAGGTATATATTCCAATGTTTTGGCATCTTTGCGGCGGTGAAATTGTGTTTGTTTTTCTAAGTGACAGAGTACCTGTATTACCTTCCATTTGGGGTTGAGGTAATCCGCTTTTTAGCTATGCACCTTCTAACTCGTGGGCATGCATCAACTACAGTGTCCAGCTGATATCTGGGTTTCAGATACTTGAATTCGTGGGTGGAGTACGGTTCACAAACCGGCTTCACCCCTGTTAACACCGCCATGGGTCGGTTCCCTGCAGGAATTTTTTCTAGGCTTGGTAATTATATATCCGCTGCTCTGTGTAACAATTCACTCGATGGCCTATCGTTGGAACTGAAATAGTCTGAAAATTTCGTTTTTGAATTCATAGTAGTGAGTGAAACGAGCGTAGAGAAGTCTCACTGGCCAGAGTAGTAAATTTCGACAGTGTCCGTCTGTGTGGTTTTTTGATGTAACACGCATAACCTCACCATCGCCTGTGCACATTGACTTGCTCGATATAAAGATTATAAAGTTAAAAATATTAAATCCTTCAAGCTGTAAAAGAGTGTCGAAAAAACTTGGGTCGGATCAAAAAGAGGTCCGATAAAACATATTCTTGGCTGTATCTCAACAACTAATGCAGATATTTTGACCAAATCAGGTTCATTTTGTAGAAGAATTAAGGTTTTCTATATAAAGCTTTTGCAGAATGTAGTTCTGAAATTCTTCCCTGTGTTATTCCAGATTTTACTCAATCGAAGTAATGTCGAATAATGCGAATTTAATTGAACGAGAGAAAGCTCTGTCCGATAAGAACCACTAAACGTATTTAGAACAAGTCCGGAAATACTATACATAACAAGGTTCTGTAATAACAAAAGGTGTGACAATGTATCAAAAGCTTTGCACAATCTATGTAGGTGATGTCAACTAATGCACGAGAATAACTATTGTTGACCACCTCATTTTACGTTGAAACCACTGTATGTGGGTGGAACGCTTTTTTAGAAATTCGTTTTGAGGTACATTAATTAAATTATTGATCACAAGATCTCTTAAAATATTTGCTACAACATTTTCCATAACTATACGACGTATTAATTAAAGTAAACGAATCTATAATTTCGAGGACCACGTGAGTCATATTTCTAGGATAGGCGTAACCTTACCATGTAGCCACAGTTCTGGTAAACACCCATTCAAAAGAACTTCAAATATATATGTGCAAGCTGCACGCTAATTACTTATTACCTTTTATGAAAAATTGTTTAAGGCCTTCAAAAGAAAAGCATACTTTATGTTTAAGATGATTGGAGGGCTCAATGCTAATAAGTTAAACTCGTTTACATTTCTTGTTCAATATGTGGTAAGTTTCAATCATCAAAAACATGCACAGTTTTTGCCTCCCAACACAATTTTACAGATTCATTTCATTATGAATTACAGCTATGTCGTGTTTTTAGAATGCCAATATTACCACGCACATTGCGCGCTTAGCTTTGGGGGTTATTCAAGGATAAGATTCTGCGCTCACAGCGTGTACGAAATTTCGAAATTTGTTTAAAGCTATATATTTGTGGAACGGCTTGTAAGCCGACATTTGTATTATCGTAGCTTCGTTGCGCGGGCATGTTATATCGCTATCAAAGTAGCATTTTTAAATAAATAACTCGTTGTCACTGTAAACACAGCAAGGAAAGAAATGAAACACAAACGTTCTCAATCTAGAATCTATCTGTATACGTCCTGGAGATTAGTGTAACGTTGGACTTAATGTATTTTTGGTGTATTACTGCCTTTGTTTTTGAAGGGCGGTTAGGAATCTTGATTTTGAATATTATAATAGCTGCTGAGCGCAAACTAGTCACAGCCGCTCCATTTCTGTCGGCATTGTAAGATACTAGCGGTGATGCTTATGAAACTGGCGGGTTTCTAATACATAATTGGTTCGAGCAGGTCCTTTTCGATTGCAATCCCTGCACCCCACTGTCCGGCTGTTCCTGCTGCCGAAATCAAGATGCCATACGCTGCGCCAGCAAAATATATATTGAGAATACCGCTTTTGGAAAGAGGAAATTCTGATAACGCTGCGATGTCGAGATTGGTTCATCGAGAGAGCAGTTAATGGTAACCGGGCTTAAGAACTCTGTTGCAGTTCCAAGCTATAACAGCGCAATTATGTTAATAATTACTTGAATTTCCGAGCTCAAAACCAGCTGAGGAATTAACAAGTGTTGACTTTTTATCATGCTATCACGCACTATCCCGGTTGTCATTTTTTGAGGTCCTTACGATTGGCCTTTGTCATTTCTGCTTGCTACGGACATTTTTAGTCTTTGTCCAGAGTGAATATGGAAGAATTCAAATTAGTCAGGCCTTCGTTGCCAATGACTTTAAGTTAATAGCCAGAGCAGGCACTACTTCTCCTGCTTGTGTTATCCTTAATAGCACTTTCACCACATGTAAAACCTTAAACGAGTACTCTGGGAAGATCGATGGAATCAGTGATTGTTTTTGCAGGTTTTAGTTTAGTGTCCGGAGCCGATATTGAGGCATAGCTTTGGTACACTTTCGATTATCCGGCCATACCGCGCTTTTTTAAAACATTCCCGTTTCTGACTTTCACTTAATGTTTGGCAATCCTCTGACGTTGGTAAAGAATTTTGTGGATCGTCAGAAAATGCTAAAATATTATTTATAAAAGTGCAATGTTTTAATCATGTTGCCTAAGTTGTTGCGTCGTTTGCACGTTGAACCCTGCATCGACTTACTCTTAAAATCCACGGTATAAACGCCAAAATACTGTATTAAAACCGCGTTGAGAATTATTTATTGTTAGCCATAAGTTAAGAGTTATGCAAACGATTGTGGCTTACTAGTTATCAGTTCAGTATTTGCAAGTAAAATTTGGCTTCGTCTTACTTTACTTAGCTGGTATAATCACGCTTTATTATCAAGAGCTTGATAGTTCTACGTTGTTGTGTGGTTAGATTAGTAGTAAAATATGTAGATTTCAACAAACGTACCGTCTTTGCGTTTTTAGTTTGAGATTAAGAATGCTTTCCTAATTTCCATATAAAAGAAGTACATACATTGACAGATGAAGACACAGGCGGACGCAGTTTCTTCTGAATGTAGACGTACGAACTTGCGTTTGGACGAGGATGGACGCACTTTTCTCTCAACGCGGCCGAGCGCAATTGCGTCCGCATTTTGCGCCAGTACAGTACGAGCGAGCGAGTTCGAGCGAATGGCTCGCTTTGAATTTCGAAACTATTTAAGTTAATAGTAAATTCTATTTTTAGAACAAATTTATTTCGAGTCAGTCGCGAGCAAGCGACGGTCATTTTTGGCGGGTACTGTATGTGTACGTGACAGTATGCAAATGTAGACAAATTTATCCGCTGAATGATGTAATTTTCGTTCAATATAGTTTATTGGCGTGAATAGTCTGTAACTGTTTGTGCTACTGTCTATCTGGGTATTAGCTAGGTTTTTATCATCTTCAGGAATCCGATTTAGCTCTTCTTCATTATGACGCAGTGATGCTTCAGCGTTCCGATAAATCTGATATAGCTATGATGGAGATCGGCGATAATTCGAATGTCCAACAAGATAGGACAGAAACAAATAATCTAGTAAGTCTGTAAATATTTGTTAACAATTAGATGTTTCACCCACATGTGCACACACGGGATGTATTTACTCGTAGAGGTAACCGCTGGACATGCTGGTTTTCAAGGGTAGTTTTAGGTTACATCTCAGCAGTATATTGTGTTCACACATAGGTATTGCTTTTTTCTAAATTAAAGCCTAGATGTTGAAATTCATATTTTCCAAATCTTAGGATTTATTAGAGCATGCTTCGTTATGCAACTCGAGTTAGCGAAAAACTTTTGTTTGCAAATTCGTCATATCTAACAAAATGTGAGTGTGTTTATATTCCTACGTATACATAATCTTTTGTGCATTTTTACCAATATATCACTACGGAAACCGGTAATGCGAAAAATTATCTTCACGTTATTTATTTCATTTTTAATTGATCTGTCTGTTGCCTAGAGTTTTAAAATCTAACACAATGCATTGATATTCATATTTCAAGTGCAAGCTAAATAGACATGTGACAGCAAATACTTGATAAGTATTTTAAAAAAATTTGTCACATTGGCCCGAAAAGATGTGTTGTTGGATCTCTAGCTGTCAACTAAGGATTTAGCAGCAAAAGCTTACGCGTAGAACTGAAACTTAGCCACATTCGTGATTCCGTTGCGGAGTTATAGATATTGAAAAGGCAATTAGATTTACATGTTTTATCACGTAAAATAAGAAAACGTCAATTGGTCAATACGTTGAGCTAGGAATATAACTTTGAAAAGCGCTACAGTCACATCTATCCGAATACCCGTTGTTGAATTATGCGTGTCATCGCACTTACTGCAATTAAGTATTGTAAATCCCAACTGTCAGGCCGGTAGGTGGGAATAATATTAACTTTGAATAATTTACGTTTTTGCACAACTGATTTGATGATTTGAAGTCTCAGAATTTTGTTGTGCTTTGAGAGACAGTAGTACTAGTAGCTCCGCTTATCGCCAATATTGTGATTCTGAGTGTTGAATACGTAATTTACAGAGATGTACACGATTTATATTGAACATTAAATTAAAAATTAAAGCATGAACTGCTCTACAAAATGAGGCTAAAAACACCTATAATATTGCCATTTCCCGAGCGGTTGCGGAGATATTACCATTTTCGTGTTTTTCACTCTTATGGGGCCTATAGAAAAACCTTTTTGACCAAACTCTGCAGCGTAAATAATGACAATAGCAACACACTATTTTCAGCTACCGAGAGTATGGGTTGATATATAAAATGATTCCAATAACACCAATATAGCACGAGCGCTTGTCGGAATATTATCAGTTTTTTGGGTGTCATGGACCCATTTTAGAGCCCGTTTGGCCCAAATTCTACATTTTAAGAGAACTGCGTAGCAAAGCATTAAATATAGTCTTATAGAGGACTATTTGATCTGCAAAATGAACCCAATTTTACTAAGATATCTATGCCGGTTGTCGACCTATAATAAGTAACGGGAATTTTTCGTACCCTTTAAGAACACGGACACGAGCCCCTTTGAATAGATTTTCGGAGGAAGATGTTGGAATCGCTCTTCGTGGCGAAATAAAGGGCAGAAATAGATTTCAAGCTTTCTAATGAGCTATCTGGCGAATTAATCCACCCAGCTAAAGGTGAATGATTATACGTGTTACCCGAAAAAACCAATAACTGTCACGCAACGGACATTGTCAAATAATTTAACCACTGTCACGGTTAGTAAGAATTCTTCGCTTTGCTCGCTTCATTCACTCAGAATTCAATCATATAATGTTTCTGCCACACGCTAATGTCTTATATTGGAAACTATTTGACCACGGTCCATGCTAAAACCATATCCATTTGTGCAAATGCACTTGCATATACAACCACAATGTATAAATGTAACTATATTGTTTTTATCGTGATAACAACAACTAAGCCTATGAACCGGAATGATCCAGGATATATAAATTGCGATTTGGATCAGAGGATCACTGTCCCTCCTTAATTCAGAAGAAGCTATATAATTAAGCGGAACACTTACGTTCTTTTAACTTTTTTAATGGCACACGTTACTTTTCGAGACATATTGATCAACACCAACAATAACCTTTACGGTTTTCAACAACAATATCGAAATATTTCTTGCAATGTACGCTATAACCAGAACGTTGTGAAACGTAGTGGAGATTGTGTGTTGCAGGGGTGAAATCTTTTAAATTCTGTTTGTGTGTGTGATCGGTCATAACTCGAGAACGACATAACCGATTTTCATTTTCTTGGGCTCATTCGAACCGGCATAATCGATTTACCGTGTACATCCGCTGAGTGTTTTGGATTTGAATGTGGTTCCGGGATTAGGGGACAAAATGAGGGTTTTTAACCCATTTTAGTACCCTTCACGGAATCAATGTTATTTTTATCTTAACTTTTGAATTTTTTCTCTGGTTGCTTTTATTTCATAGTAAAAAAATTAAGGCTCCGGCTCTAGAGTTACGGAGTTTGAGGTATTGCACCCTCATGGTTCCTCGACCCAAAATTAGAAAATTTTTCTGACGTTCTGGACGGCTGAAAAGCTTCACGTGGGGGTTTTCGGGCATGAGAAACTCATTGCTGGTGTTAGTTTTACTCTGTTACCCATGGTTACATGGGCATGGGAGTATGGTGCCCCCTAGGTTCGGCGTTAGAGATCAAAATGAAGGTTTTCACAGCATTTTAGCATCCTTCGCGGAAGCAAGCTCATTTTTATCTTAACATTCGAATTTTTTTCTGGTTGGTTTTATTTCATAGTAAAATGATAAATGCCGATGCCTCTTTTTTGTTTTTCGATTAAGGTTCCTGTTTTGGAGTTCGAAGTACGGCACCCTTATGGTCCTCGACCCTAAATTAGAAAATTTGTTCTGACGTTCTGGGCGGCTGAAAAGTTTTATGTGGGGGTTTTCGGGCATGGGAAAGTCATGGCCGGTGTTGGCTTTGCTATACAACACATGATTTCATGGGTACGGATGTATGGCGCCCCCAAAGTCTAGGGTCAGAGGGCAAAATGAGGCTTTTTACTTCATTTTAGTCGACTTCACATAAGCAAGGTTATTTTTATCTCTACTTCCGATTTTTCTCTGGTTCGTTTTATTTCATAGTAAAATGATAAATGCCGATGCCTGTCTTTTTGTTTTTCGATTAAGGTTCCTGTTTTGGAGTTTGAAATATGGTACCCTTATGGTTGTCGACCCTAAATTAGAAAATTTGTTTTGACGTTCTGAGTGGCTGAAAAGTTTCAGGTGGGGGTTTTCGGGTATGGGAAAGTCATTGCCGGTGTTGTCTTTGCTATACGACGCATGATTTCATGGGTACGGATGTATGGCGCCCCCAAAGTCTAGGGTCAGAGGGCAAAATGATGGTTTTTTACCTCATTTTAGTCGCCTTCACAGAAGCAAGGTTATTTTCATCTCAACTTCCGATTTTTCTCTGGTTGGTTTTATTTCATAGTAAATGATAAATGCCGATGCCTCTTTGTTGTGTTGCGATTAAGGCTTCGCTTCATGGGGTTTGATGTATCCACGCTCATGGTTCATTTGAAAATTTGTTCTGACGTTCTCGGCGGCTGAAAAGTTTCGCGTGTGGGTTTTCGGGCATGGGAAAGTCATTGCCAGTATTGTCATTGCAATACGACGTATGACTTCATAAGTACAGATGTATGGCGACCCCAAGGCTCGTTGTCAGAGGGCAAAATTAGGGTTTTTTTACCTCATTTTAGTGCCCTTCACGGAAGCAAGCATATTTATATCTTAACATTCGAATTTTTTTCTTATTTCATTGTAAAATGATAAATGCCGATGCCTCTTTTTTGTTTTTCGATTAAGGGTCCGGGTTTGAAGTTTCGTTCATAGCAAACTCATTGCCGGTCTTGATTTCGTTCAGCGACCCGTGGGTACGGCGCCCATGGTTCATCGATCCAAAATTACCCATTTTATTGCGACGTCCTGGGAGGCTGATAGCTTGGACTGGGGGTTTTTCGGGCATGGGAAACATTTTGCCGGTGTTAATTTTTTCCAACTTGTGCGGTATGATATCCACAAATACCAAATCGACGTATGCTATCGAGAGCTGATTGGCTGTGCATGCAAAATGCCTAGGTCTACCTATGCTTCACTACGTTCTGCAATTTCGATAGAGTTACTAGTTACGGTTATAATTTTACTTTATGCAATAATATTGGACCATACAGCTGCATACAAGAACAAGTTTGTTACGTTGAAATTAGTTACAGTGTAGATATCAATTTAGTTGAGGGATGGGCAACACCTGATGAATTTTTTAGTAAGTTAACAGTATTGATTTAGTGACAAATATAGTGGATTAATATCATGAAATCTGCCCCTCCACCTCTCAATGGCTACTTTGGCCGCCGTTAGAATACTTATGGCGACTGCAGTGTAATTACATTTCAAGTTGAATCGTTGTATGCACTCCGTTGTCATTTTATTGTGTCTTCAAGATCTTCGACGTAGTTGAGGCACCCAAAAAGCATTCGAAAAACGTTGCAGCACAGATCTTTATTGATTGTGTTGTACTGATTGCTGCTTCCTTCTAAGAAACCCACCCTAAAACCGGAGTCTAGAAAAGATTTCAGTTTCAACGCGATGAATACCCTAGAAATGGGATAACCAAACTTTGAAACAGGAGGGTTGAATGTGGTTCAAAATCATCCGTTTTACATGATGAAACTGAATATAGTGTGCGCCTTATTCTTTAGATTTCCATCAAGCAATAGGATTGACACTGAGATGATAATATATTATCGAAGGGTCACTGTTGGCAAAATAGGACCCTCTCGTTCAGCCTGCTGTTTTGGAAGCTCATTGTGAGATTTTCGGCTTGCCTATGCACACATTCCGCGTGGTGGCCAAAGTAGTGAGGACTCCCTGAGCTAGTACTTGAACCCCGATTGATCTGTTCATTCAGTAAATTAGTTTCTGAGTTCATAGAAAACAAAGGATAAAGCCATCAAACTAGAAATGTACGGGTCTACCATTGGCTTGTCCACAGCCCTCCGAAAAGTGGGGTTTCGGAGGTTCCATGTTCATTCTCGGGGAAGTTTCAAAGTGGGAGGAATAAATTTCATGCAACAGATCCATGCTGGATTGTCACGAGATTAATCCTGACCATAGCCTAGTGGATAACGTTTACGAATTTTGGTCACGAACTTTCTCGGAACTGATTCCCGAAGACACTGGCTCCGAATGAATTCGAAGCCATTTTCCCGCACCAGTACATGTGTAGAAATCTTTTGTAATCAATGGTTTTTCTTGTGCAAGTTTAGATCACGTGTTGACCATCCCATATGAAGGAACCGATTGCACGAGATCCCATCGTCGCCTCACTTATGGTCATTATGTATTGCCGACCATGAATAGATATGTATGACACCCTCGCTACACACGAATATATTTTCTAGTACCAAGGTGTGCAACGCCATCGTTTACATGATCAAAGTGTATGGGTATCAATATTGTATTATGGTTGTATGATTACCGTATTATTATTGTTGTTGTTGCGCGTCGTATCATGTTATTTGGTGTTGTCATAAAGGCATCCATTTGTATACCTGATTTGTACCGTATTGCCATGACCATATCGATTGTTGTAGACCGGGTTTGTATAATTGTATAACCATGATTGTACTGATTCATTGCACTCAACTTATACTGTTGTTCCCGCATGTAATTGTATTACCGTGATCGAGTTGATTTATTTCGACTCACGTTGTGTACAGTAGCCATAAAGGCACATAACTGTATGTAATTTGGTCGTACCATTGTTACTTCTTACTGAACTGATCCGAAATTGTAGGAAACTGGCATGACCCGGCAAGTTGGGCGTTCGTTTCTTTTTTTGTTCTCTGTAAACATCACTTCGTTATCTCAACGTAAACCGACATGGACGTGCGAGGGCTCATATTAATACTACAATACTCTCGATAAGCCTTTTCGGAAATTTCTTTCGGATTTGACGCACCCGGGTTCCACCACAGCGGTCAAAGGGGGGTACCCAGGGGTACATGGCTAAAATGGGTCATTTTTGCTCATTACTCGGTAACCCCTGACCCGATTTGAATAATTTTGATATCGAGATTATGTGGCCTAGGAAGCTTTATTTATGGTATATAAATTCTTTTGGTCTGGTCCATATGCGGCACGGGGGACTTTAGCAAATGGTCAAATTTCGAAAATTTTGGTCAAACTTTGTCGAGGTGTAACTATGTAACGACTCAAGCGATTCGAACGAAATTGGTGTGTGGATAGAGATACTGTGTCGCTACATGTAAGATGTCAACAGATTTGATGTAGGACCCATGGGTCAATTGGTAGTTGAGGCCAAAGTTGGGCCCGACACAATATATAGTCTTCTGACAGTAGCACTTCTAACGGTATATTAATAGATTTGTGGCTCAAAATAAGTTTATATGGGTTTTCGTGTGTGCTGATTTCAAATCTTCGCTGTATTTAAACGTATCTCTTCGTATAGAGGTATATGGTTATATCAATGGGTGAGACAAGGGGAGTGGTGCGAAAGGGACGAGTGTCATGCGGTCTGCAGCAAATGCTGTTTATGTTTTCTGTGCTACAGTGCTTTTGTTAAGATTCTTATATATACGTACATTACATATATATGTTGTTCACCATTCGTAAGCAGTTCTGAGGTATAGTTAACCCTGGTATGGTGCGTATTAGATATCTGACTATGAGTTTAGCTGCATCTATGCCTTATTGAACTGTAGATTAATAAATATTTTTTGGTGAGTCACATCTTTGTTTCGTAATTGGAATATATTTGTAATGAGTTGTTCCACTGTATGTTAACGTTACAGTATCTCATTTCTCCGAATTCATAAACTTATCATGTCGCCGAGATTGTATCTTTATATTAATTAAATATTGATAATTATAAAATAATACAAATTTATATACAGATATAGAGTTATGTGTTTATGTGTATATACATATCTGTCTGGAGCGGGACCAAAAGAAAAACAATCTATTTAAGTTAGCATAAGTTATATAGGAAAATTACTTTATTTATTAATTAAGTATTAATTACAAATTTAATAATATTATAGGACAATTCTCATATGAAAATATAATACAATTTCATATGTAACTATAGGGTTATTTATATATCTGTCTGGAGACAGAATGAGAATAAAACAATTGAGTTACCATACTTAGAATAGATATTTTATATTAATTTTAATACAATTAAATTTGGGTTAAATTGGGTTTGAATTTAGTAGATAAGGGGGAATTTGGCATGTGGACGGTTAACAGTTAAAACAGTGTGTAAAATTGGTACAAATCGTCCCGAAAAGAGACGATTTCATTGACTAAGATCTAATAACCCCAAAGTTTGCCAGAAGTTGACGTCCCCGGAGTAATTTAATGACCCATAAATCACGCTTACGCTTAATGGCGTCTATACTCTTTTGGACTGGGATCACTACCGGTTTACGGTAGCCGTCCCAAGCTAACATTTAATTGGTTAAATTAAGAAAACATCTGAACTCCGGTCTGAATCGTCTCCGATTGGTCGGAGGTTAAAAAAGCTTTCGGTATCAAACGACCCGACTGTCGAATTACAATGAATTTCGTAAGCCCGGGCAGAGAAGCTAGTGCGGAAGCCCATATGGCGCCTAGATCAGAGAAGGAGCAACTCGTAGGAAGTATTCGTTGGTATTCCATAGAATTTGCCGATACCTAGTTAAGTCAGAATTTATAGTGTTATAAGAATTTATAGTGTTACGGATCCTTGCCCGCACTTTAGTTCGCTATAATTTTAACCGTCCTAGCATATCCTACAGACCTGAGACTTTGATCCACTGGCCTGCAAATTTACTAATTCACCGAAATCATTCTGAACCCCTCGGTCATTAGTTAATGCAAAACAAAATCGTGACATTCGCGACTCGAACAATTTTACATGAATTCCTGAGTTAAGAACAAGGAAGATAGTATGAGTCGACCGAGGTTAAATAAAATTTTCCATGGTATATGTATATATATATGTGTATAACAAAACGTACCATCCTTAGCTAGCTTTCTCGATTTCGAACAGGATTACACGACTCTTTTTGCAATTCTGTGCATTGTCATATTCATACATTTACGGAATCGTAGGATGACTCTTTAACAATAAGAACCGGGGATAAATAAACTTATCTCGTACAAGCTTCCTTGGAATGTTGTGTAAAGTTTATTAGGAAGTATTTAGGGATAAAATCTTTTAGATAGAACAGTAACATTCGCTAATATCTTATTGGGTCCATGAACCCGATGACTCGGAAGTGGTACCCCCCACCCTGAGCTAAACATTATTGTAGTTCAAAATGGAATTTAAATTTTGTAGGAATATACGTGTTAGTCTAATCTTTCAAATAAGACCCTAAGGTATAACGAACTCTACCGGGTTCGTTTACCGGTGACCCAAAACTTGCTTGCCGCCACCTAAAATTTCAATAGTGCATAAGTCAAAAGTACGCCAGGAATTTCCATGATTTTTCTTTTACAAATAGAGGCCCTTTAGGCTTTCCATTTGCGCTACTCAGCCCGGCAAAGTCAAAAATTATAACAAGTTTAAACCCGAGCAGCGCAAAAGCCGCTCAGGTTTTATACAAATTTGTACAATAGCGTTAAGCTGGTTAGGTTTAGCTTTACCACATCTTTTTGTGATTTAGTTTCATTATAGCAGTACCCTTTTCTCTCTTTCTGTTTCATTAGAGCAGCACGAAACTATCTGAGTCTCGTAGATCCGATGCGCGGCCGCCTATCCGTGCCCGATATGCTATTGCAATATCAACTTTACCAGAATTGATATTTGTCGTTGCAAGTGGCAACAATTCATGTACAAATTTTAGCGACATCGCGAGATGCGATGTCAGGCCTGGCGAGTCTTGGATCAAATTTTGAAGGAACCGGTGACCCCTCTGAAACAGAAAATATTGATAATGTCCAGTCTGTCTGCAAATTTTCACAGCGAAAGATTGGCAAACCTTTGAGAAATTCTAAATTTTAACTTATATATAAATAATATATATATAGTTTATTAATATATTTATTAAGTAAATACTATTTAACAAAATTATTATTAAATTAGTTTAGATATATAGTGTATAAGTATTGTATATATTTAATATTAAATTATAAAGGAAATGTTTAAAATATGAATATTTAGTAAATTCCTTAATCATAAAGTAAATACTATATAGTTAACGTTTGGGGATTAATTCGATTCGATTCGATGGAAGAAATCGGGCTAAAATTGGGGTTTTGGGAATGATAAGTTTTTGGGGATTATCCTTCTGAAGATTGGTAAATCAGCGGAGAAATAGCCGATTTTGTTCACGTAAGATCATGATAATCCGAATGAATGGTTGGAGATTCACTTCGGTTTTAGACCGCAACCGGTCTACGGTAGCTGTCCCAATTTTAAATTTAAGTGGTTAAATTAAGAAAAATTTGAAACCCCTATCTTTTCTTAATTTAACACAGGTTTACGGTAAGAGTCCCTATTTTAAATTTAATTTGCTAAATTAAAAGGGGTTCCGGTATTGATGAAAAGGTCTCCGATTGGTGGCAGACCAGTGTCTAAGAAGCTAGCTGTCCCAACTGATATCAGCGATTCAATTTGACTCCGGCAACGCGGAGTTTGGACAACTTTACTGTAAGACTCCGACGCATATTTTCACGGCTAATCTATCCTGTTTCTCCGTTTGATTGGTGTGGCCGTGGACGATGGATGTACGGCGTAGGACCCGGAACGGTATGTAAAAGCGGGTATGGGTGTAGGAAAGTGGAGAAGTTGTAGATTAGCCTTTCTCAGAAATGGGAAAATTATTATTGTAGGGACTTATTTTGGCAACCGTCGCCCCTTTCTTTTTGCCCGTCCCTTATTGTTCAACGTTGTCCGTCTGAGTCCGAGTAACCTGTTGGAAACTTTTCTTTCTTGGCGAAGTCATTCTAAATTCGCCTTGGTCAAGAGTTAGGCTACGAAATAAACGCGACACTCACGGAGATTTAATTTTGCATAATTCCTTGCGAGTTTACTCATCAGCGGATTTACACATTGAAGATTTATCAGAAGGATCCAAAGCTAATTAACTTGTTCTTGCGTGAACCCCCCCCCACTAATTTTGCTAAAATTTGCTAATTGATACACCAGTAATTACTCTTTGAAACGGAACCCTAAGGTTAACAAAGTTCAATTTAGTTCATGGTACCGTTGAGTAAAAAGTGAGTCGCCCCCACATGACACTTTAATGGCTTATAACCCATAATTTTTGTGTTACAGATGGAGACCCTTTAGGTTTTTCGTTTGAGCCCTCGAGCCCGGAAAAGCCGTGGCTCGTTCAGAAGTCATGTAAAAACAAACCTGAGCCTAGCAAAAGCCGCTAAGGTGTTTGTACAAATTTACACCAATTTATGGGTTGCTATATCGGGCTTGTCGGGTCTGGACCTGACTGATCAGTTTTGAGTCGTACCATTGACCCGGTCGTCATTGATAACATAGGTAGATATCAGCCTCTGTGTAAATTTTCGCGGAGAAAGGCTGGTACAATTTTGAGAAATTAAGAAATTTCAGGTAATTCCCACCATATTTATAGATTGGATTATGGAGTCTGAAAAACGACAAACATGGTACTTCTCAACCGGATTTATGCGCGGCTAAACTTAAATGACCCCGCCTACCGTCCTATTTTTAAAATTGTGATATTTTTTGTAACTGAACGCTTCTTTGTGATTGCATAATGTAGAAAAAGCCATTTAAGAACAGCTGTAAGGTGGTATCAAATGGGTAATTTGTGGTTCGCAAATTCGTTAACGAAATCCACAAATTGTTGAAAACGTAATTTTGTGAGTTTAAATTCGTGCGTTTTGTTCGTGAACATTGTTGCAGGGAGGCATCGTTCGACACATGGGGCGCAATAACTCAGCGATGGAAACTATTTTAAACAGGTTATTCAACATTTGAAATAAAGAATTTTTAAACTTGTTGGTGAACGTAAACGTATAAAAAAATAAAATTTGTTCGCAAACACTAATGTATATTGTATATTCTTAAGCAAATGTTCGCGAATACAAACGTAGTTCTTAAATAAATTTATTTTTGTATAGATTATTTTGTCATAGAGAAATACGCAAGCATCACCAAGTATGATTAAAATCACCAAGCATCAAATGTTTGCGAACTTTTGCTTTTTAAAATTAAAGTTGCGTTGGAGATAATAACTTATTAATCGTTCTGGTACTTTATTTGAATCTACAATTTATTAGTCATCATTTTATGGGTGAAATTGTTCGCGAGCAGGTTATTTTATATCGAATTCGACTATGATTTCAGGTTAATCATTTAATACTTGTACAAATTTGTTGAAAATTTAAAATATGAAAGCTGTTTGTTCACGAACACTTGAAGATTTACAGATATTTTAACTCGTTTTGTGAACAAAAATTTGTTTAATTTCATTTGAGATAGCAATGTTCGCGAATGCTGAAAACTAAAAATTTTAACCACGTTTGTGTTAATCCTGAATTAGTCAATGTTCTAATTAGCATTTAACCGTTTTCTATTAATAAGAAATCGCCAAAATTCTGCTCGGAGACAGTTAGTGATTTCTAGCAGAAAAATCGTGCCAAATTCCCTGTTTGTTTTGTAACAATGGTTTTTGATTCCACATCGGCTTGGACAAAATAGGATGTCCAACGGGTTTATTTTAAGTTTAGTCGCGCAGTAGAATACTTTCAAAAGGGGATTTCTTTACGGTGGCAGTGACCGTTGAATACCATTGTACAAATCCGTTTTGATAGTTAAAGACATCGGAATTTTAACTAAATTTATACTTGGAATAAAGTACTCAAGAATCGTTATTTTAATACTTTCTGAGCCATCTTTGCTAATTAAGGGCAGGTGCCGATGGCTTACGAGCCATCGTCACCCATGATTTTGATTCCTAGTTGAACATTATATGGCTGGACTAAGCTTTAACCCCTGCCCCATGCCCTCAAATTGACGTAAGAAATCATGCATTTGTATAATATAGCTATATATACAAATTTGTGTCAACTAATAGAGTTCTTGAAAGTGTTCATCTCGCCGTCTTGGGATTCCTGTTCATGCATGGTTCGTCAGCTTAGAAGGGTCACACCCTTACACAAGCACCATCGCTTCTCCGCTATGATGAATCACGACCCGATCTAGTATTAAAATGATTCTTCTGTGAGAAATTGAATTCGGACATATAAATCATTACTAATCAGTTAAATAGGCTAAGTATCAAAATCCGGTAGAGCTCGTGAAATTTGGGGACAACCGTAGAAGGGATTACCGCTCCGGTAGTATACTGCTTGCGAGCTCAACCGCAGTCCTCCCCACTTTCGATATAGGTTAAAGTATAATAATTCATTTAACAAAGCACATATGGAACGAAGCAGTTCATATTCTTTCGCCCGTATATAGGGATTTCGAACTTTGTCACCCATATCCGCGGTACTGCGAAGATCCTACTTTGCGAAGTTAGATACAAAATTTATATATGGTATACTCGTGAACCTATAATCCTAAGTTCCCAAAAATTTACATAGATTTAGCGATTTAGACCATTAGGATATTAGGATACATCTCAGCTGTAAGATCCTTGTTTCATCCTTGTTAAAGAAAGGTTGAGGCGGCACTCCCGCTGCGAAACACGCACCGAGAAGAACGTACCTGTTGTAAGGTGCTTCGGGTAGTCGTGGATGGTACTGCTCTTGCCCTTACTTGAATTGAGGTCAAATTATTAAAATTACTGGAGTCAAATTTCACGCAGAAAATACACCTCGATACCTGCTGTTCAAGTACTTCAGGTAAGTTAACAAGTGGGAAACCTTGTCTATAGATAAGCGTAAAATTCAATCCTGGTAAAATTAATATTTAATAAGTTAGCTTTATATTTCGAGGAAAATCTAATTTGAACCACTAATGTATACCATAGCGTGATTTAACCTACCGGTATCATCTGTATATAGGATTATTTAGGATAATATGTAATCTCGACTTTTACGTAGTGGTAATAACCATTAGTTCTTTTTACGATGCGACGCAACGACGTCGTTGTTCCACCCCGAAAAACGAACCCTAGGACTTAGGCTAGAATTATGTAAGAACCCGCGATCCTCAGGTCCTTTTGGTCTGAAAAGTGCACACCAGTATAACCGTGAACCTTTCAACCGTCTATAAATTTAAACTTAATTAATTAGGCCCAGTCGAACCGAATTTACTATATTATTAGGATTCTTGTAGCACTTTGCAAGAACCCGAGATGTTTGCCAGGAACTTATAAAATGGTTCCGCCGGAGCAGGTTTAGACTTTATATCATTTACTAACCTGAAAATGCTGAGATACTTTCAATGTAGCATTTTCCTTGCGTCAGACTCGAACGAGCACCTTCGTAAAATTGTATAAATTAAAGCTAAAATTTTCAGATAACTAAACGGCTTTGTGCAAGGTAGTTGAGTAACAATTGCGCCAAGTGTAAGCAGTAAATATACATTTATATACATATGTATCCTTATTTTACTCACTATGGTTAACCGATTTTGAGCAAGGATGTTGTTGCCGGACGAATTACTCGCGCCCCCCGCTGAAATTACGACTAGTGGACATCAAATTACCTTATACTTTCCATGTTCCCTTCGAATCGGTAACAGCATCTTTGTTTCCTGTTAATTGCAATGAACTTTTGCCGTATTGGCACGTTTTGCCAGTCATCCTAGGTATATTAAGTCCCGATGAAGTCTCTATCGGATAAGTCTGAGTTGAGCAAGATAAAAGAGTGAGCTGTGAATTTGCCTTTAAAATTTTTTCTGACCATGTGCATGTATATTTGCGTATAGTAAACCACATCCTCTGGGGCATCCAATCCTGACCTGAAAATGAACCTTTGAATTTAATAGATTTCGAAAGATTCACCTAGAAGCAAAATCAATCAGAAAATGCAGTTTGATTATTTAGTATTTAGAATCGTACATTACAAGTTAGTGAATAATTACTGTTGTGCCATGTCATTCGAAAGTATCATACCGTTCATGAGTCGTGCCATGATGATATCCTGATGAATTACCGTTATCTGTTGGACGATATCATTGTTGCTTGTTGTATATTCTTGATATGAATAAAATTGTACTCTGATATAAGCAGTCGAAACACTCGTGTCATCCCCAGTAACAGCCCTGACTCCGACCCTAAACTTCTGTTTAGTATATCGCTCATTCCGTTGGTCACTTATTATTTATTAGCAGTCTTCAGTGTACCTGAACCAGCCTATTGGCGTATTATTATTATTGAGCGATCAGTTAGCTTCTAGCGCAACGTTAGCTGTATCTTTATTTTCCTTCCCCCACTTTGTGTTATCAAAGTCGTCGTAAGCGCAGTCGTCATCAAAGTGTTTGTCAGTGCTGAAGTATTCGCTGTAATTTATCTAGCTTACGGATGTGTACGTTCGATTAGGAAGGCTAGGACCATGGTTTCACCTACTTAATCATATGTGCGAATTACGTATATATGTGTTGTACAGTTGATACCATTTACATTCTTGATGTATGTGCTATTATTATAAAATATAACCGGTGTACATTAGTCATAACTGCACGTGTATTCGATTTGCTTCTCACTAAATAATCATTGAAAACGCATCATGTCCCTGTGTTATTTGATGCCATATGTTGCGGTATGTACTAAAGGTGTTTGGAATCGTCGCCCCAGTCGACGACCTGTGTTCAGACTTGATGTCGAAAAGGTCGTAAGTTTTAGCGTGGTTCCCCGACCATTCTGCGTGTATGTACGACTGAATTGTGCGAGATTTCCAAACGCCCAACGACGTCGACGAAGATTCGAGGAGACCACGTACCAATTGCCGAACCTGATAAAGTGGAAACGATCCGACGTTAAGCGTCTAGGGATTGTCGGACCCTAGTGAGGGATACTTCAGTCATAATTTAGATCTGCAAATGGCCGCACTTGATCAAACCCAACGATATTGATACTTCCAGATGAGACCCGGATAGGGAATTGCGGTGTGATCTCCTTGGCCTGCCTGCATGTGGCGGAAACAACCTCTCTGGGCGCCGCAAAGGAAGTACCACGTAGGTGACATATGCAACCCATTCGACAGGACCCGAACACATCCCGTAAAGCGCTCCTGCGGTGTGCTAAGCTTCATAGCTTCTTGGGATCGACCCAGAAATATGGTCCGAAATGAGTCCGTTAGGCCCGCTCATGAGTTTACGATAGCTGGACTCGTATGGGCATTGTCTTTGGAAGTGCGCAGTGTAGCAAGGTCCGATCCTTTTTCAAGTTTGATACTTAAGTCTGTATCTTGAGCTAAGAACATTAAAAGGAAACTTTAAATTATTTCTACGAAATAATATTTGTATAAGTTTACATTGCGAACTCTTAGCGAAACCGAGCTAACCTCTTGCCGCAGAAGAGAGGTATCTAATTCTACCCAATAGTTATTTCCATCATTCAACCCACTCCCTTAGATAACCCATCGGTCTTTAACTGGGTTAAATTTTCAATAATTTGAGTTGAAGATCGGAAAAGGAAAGATTATGGAAATCTTGTGAAGACAACATCACTTGAATTTTTTTTACATAAGTCAAATTCGATTTTTAATAGTAGTTACTAATCGATTTCATGAAAAACCGTTTAGTGGTAATTTCATGAAAAACCGTTTAGTGGTAATTTCAATTAAATTAAATAATTCAGCAAGTTATTAATATTACTTTGAGATTAAAATCCTACATAAAAATGTCAGCCCATGTTTGAAACCGTAAACTAATTTTGGGTGGACAGATTGGCGTTATGTGACACATACTAGGTCGGGGAAGTCGTGTAGATTTTTTGGATTTTGTTAGCTATGATTTTGGCTCTCCTAGACTTCGATAATATGTAATTTACCCCCAAAACGGACAAATTTTACTGTCAGCTGCTGTTTGCTGTTTTAAAATAATTTTGGATGGACAAATCAGTGTTCAAATGAAGGATAGTAGACTGGGGGTCAAGTGTATCTGTAATTATTGAATGGGTGCGAGCGAAACGAGTCAAGTATCTGCTGAGAGCGAAGATTGTGAAAATTTTTTTGGTCTGCCGGATGAAAGTATTTTGACAAAGTAATGACAATGTGTTATTTAGTTGATCGCTGTGACCCTATTTTCCTAGTCAGATAGAAAAAACCCGATTTTTAAAGGGTTCTTTGCCAAATCAGGCCGTACGATACGGGTATCAGCGTTTCGCAGCCTATATCTCGCTACACAGACGTCACATCGAAAAACGGGAACCACCATAATCAGCTCATTGAGAGTTACAGCTGTGCGACCGTAGGACTACTGCCTGAGCCGCAGTGTACCCGAATGTATAGAAATAACGATTTTTCAAATTCAGGTATATAATTGTATTTTGGAAATTCCTCGGTTTTTCACTTTAAAAAATCAATATGATATGTATAGTAGCGTTTGGAGCGTACGGCAACTGTTAGCGTAACACGGTAAAGTGCTTACATCATTATGCGTATATAAATAATCTACATACGACTTACTTCAGTCGGCGAAATACATATGTACTACTTCATGAATGATTTCAAAATATGGCATACATTTTTTTATTGTTTAAAAAGACCAAGGCGGGTTTTACAACTGAAATAGAAGTGTAGTCATGAATACTGTGGTTTTATTTCACTGATTAAGACAATTTCTACGTGGTTAAAAGGAAGTCGGTCCAATAAAATTACGTTATGTCTATAGTAAAGTTGATATAACAAATTATTATAGTTGTTGGCATTATGCAAGATATTATTCTGAAGTAAAATTTGATAACATTAATTTGTCCTTTGCCATGTGTTCAGAGTAGTGATGCAGCCTGAAGAAGTTTTTCTGTCTTGAGCGTCCGCGGTCCGATCAGGTCATGTTAACTTAAAAAAACTATTTTCACATAACAAAATAAAAATTATTGTCCAACGATACCAAATTTACTGATGAGTAAGTTTAGAGAAAGTTTGGGCTTACATCATGTTTACAAAAATGCTATCGTAACATGGTACGGAATTACACAGTGACTATGAGTACCAATGGTAATTTTGGGAAAATCTTGGTGAATTTACAGTTCTGATCAGAAAAATTTCAACGGTGCGGACTGACAAATTCTAAAGTCGGTTCTTTCGAAGCGGTCCTGGTCCGCAACGGTCCGCAGCCTCACTAATTCATAAGCTTTGGAGAGTTGCATAAAAATTTATATTTTGATATATCATTTTCAGGTTTCTGAATGTTTTTAATAATTTTATCTCACTGATATCTTTAAATTTCTTTTAAATTTAAGTTTTCAAAGGAAACAATAAGTTTTATTTATTAAATTCGTTAGGGAATGGTAACTGGTAGATTTGTTTCCTGTTTGCGAAGAGATACATTAATTATCGGCAGCCCCAAAATAACTAAAAATTGAGCAATTACTGGGGTAATTATATACTCCTCAAGTATACATTAATTTAATTACCGTATAATCACTGATTGATCCATGAAGTAATAACATTACGGATTAGTTTGTTTGACTTCGAAAGGCAGTGTTTGGGTCACCATACAAGTTTTTAAAAAGTGAAATATAATTGAAGCGCTCGATACCAGTTACACTGTCTATTTCAGTATGCATGTAAGCTCAGTATTTCATTATTAACACAGTGAATTTTTGTCCAGCAAACCGGTTTAGCATAGCCAATTTAGCACACGTGATCCAAAATTATCTTCTTCCTAATAACATTTGTAAGGGGTTCGTTTTCCTATGCCCGTAAATGCATTTTTCCTACTGGTAGGAATTATGTGTGTGCTAAATATCGCATCAGTATGCGTTTTGTTGACATACTGGGAACAGTAAAACGATGTTGCCAATATTTCCAAAATGTTTATTTTTGCATGATTTATCTATTGAAGTACCGAATTTGATTAAAAGGAAACAAGAATGTTGTTTTTATCGGATTTTATTCATTGCTTGCTTATGTACAATCATATATTTTGTGCGATGGCCGATACTGCTTTCGTTTTGAACTTTGTAAACTTCAATGAATCATTAATAGTTTTGGTACATAACGCGAATTTTTCTGGTTTATTATACGTTCTTTCGATAAGTGGCAGTCATTTCTGGCTTTGTATAGGAACGTTACTATAAAAAGAATTTTTCTGAAGTAAAATTAGGTTTACATTTGTATATTGACTTTGGTGTTGGTGTGCTCGTTGAAACGCCAATTTCTGTTTGTTCTTGTACCATAATAATCGTTAACAACATCAGATGGAACTCTTGCAGACAACGTTTTGAACTTCTTATCTAGGGTGCAACGCGCATGTTTCATGCCATTTCAGGGGCATTCAATGTGTTCAGTGTCGATTAACACAGCTTCCAAGCAGAATACTGTCACTCTCCAGTTGTACATATAATTGCTTTCAGGGCAGCCTGTAGAAGTTTTTTAGTGCCTTAAATTCAACTGACGGTGCGGCCATGTAGAAGCTTTCATGATGGTACCATATCTTTTCGGTGGTTTTCAAGGGGTGTTTAGATAAGCTATTATAAGTTTTTGAAACGCAGAATACGATCTGGTGTTTATTAACAACTCTTATCAGATCAGCATTATTATGGTTCTCGAAGTCCATTTACGTTAGCGTGGAACACTAAGCATTTTTAGGTGAGTATGGTGGCAATTATTATAGATGAAACCGTGCTCGCTCCGTTTCACCCTCGTCAGCCAGATACTACTTTGCATAATTTGTTTAAATAACATTGAGCTGCCAAACTATGGCACAGGTCTCACCAAAATGACTGCTGTTCGCCCAATACTATTGATTGATGTTCGTTCGATCCTTTTCAGTTTCGTTTCACACTAGTCATAGCTTTTGAGGTTCGTCTTATAGTGTGATAATTTCGGTTATATTTGGTTGTAGCCGACATTATTGTTTTAATATTATTGGAAAGAGGTAGGATTAAAAAATAAATCAAAGTGTTTTTTGATTACGAGCCGTTTGGCGGTGTTTTTAAAGCGCAGTGACGAAGTTTTTTGACCCCAAGTTATGTTTAAAAAATAATTGATAGATGTAAGTAGATGAAAAATGGCGGTTTTACCCCCCCCCC
>JASANE010024108.1:0-10762 GCA_030248225.1 Trileptium ribeirensis | reverse complement strand
ATAAGCACAGATACCAACGCTTTTATATTAAGCGCCTCATTTCCATGAAATCGCAACTTTTGAAAAATAAAAAAACGTGAGGATAGCACCACATTCAAGCAAAGCGCCAATCCAGCTTTCATATATCACAAAACTACGCTGAATGCTGGTGACAAAGATAAGCTTTCAACCACCTATTAACAACCATTGTTTCTAAGCAGCAGTAGTGCTCTGAGGTCTGACACCGGAGAACTCTCAGAATATTATAATAACCCTCGCTCAGATATTCTAGCTAAGTAGTTTTCGAAAATGATTGGTCAAAATTATCGCTATACATCAGCCGTTAGTGTCCTAAGAAGTTTCGTGGACCTTTACGCCGGATATCGTACGTTAATTTCTTAAATCAACGCGGTCATTCATCTAATGCGTTTTCACAATTTTTGTTGCAACGGCAACTCCGGGATATATTGTTATCCACTGTTCCAGTTATGTTAGCTGACTTTATAACTGATATTTTATCACATATCTGGCTGTGTGCTGATGTCGTTGGTACGTGAACCTGGGACTGAGTTTTGTGTGGATTCTGAGTTAATATAATAACTAAAGTAGCTACCACTTAGAAAATTTAGCATTACATATGCCGATATTGGGGAAGGATGACTACGAGGACAATACGGTTGTGCTGGACATGATAAAAAGTTGGCGAGCAAGGGTCGGAGCGGTCGGAGCGCTCCAAACAGTACTGGACCCGGAGCGGAGCGTTTTGCCAAATTTAGGAGCGGAGCGGTGCCCAAATTTCGGAGCGCTCCGCTCCACATCACTAGTAATACTGTAATATTATAATAATAATATAGTGTTGTTATATTATTATTACATTATGGTACACTATTATTATATTATTATATTTTTACACACAACATATATATATTATAATATTATAATAATACTGTATAATAATGTGATAGTACAATAATGTTATATAGTGTTATATTATTATTACATTATTATATTGTATTATTAAATTATATTATTATATTTTACACACATATTAATATAAATAATCCGTGAGTAAACTTAACCTGCGCCCGCAGACTATCCTATTTTGTTATTTTGAAAAAATTGTGTTACCCAACTCTATCAACTCAAGCGAAAATTTGCTGTTTTCTGTTAGCGAACATTAAAATTGTTTGCGAACGAAATTTTATCTCTTTTGAATTACCGAAGGCTATGTTCGCGAACATAGGGACAAAATACAGGACTCTTTCGTTTATGCCATCGCATTTACATTGAATTTGTTCGCGAACAGAGACGAATCCTAAGTGAAAACTAATAATTGTCATAGCCCTGTTATTGGCCGATTGCGAATCACTACTTCTGAGCTAGGAACGATTTCTTACTTGTTCGCTAACAACGGATGTGGATTCGACATCGGGTTTTACAAAATAGGATAATTAGTGGGCGCAGTTTAAGTTTAGTCGCTCATAATATTATTATATAGTACCGAGCTAGTATCACTTTGTCATGTTCCGGCATATAACATATATGTTTATTAAGCTAATATGCGTCACTGTTTAATGATCGGCCAGCGTCCAGCACCAAATATAGTACAGTCTTGCTATAGTCAGCCTAGGCGTAAGATTGGGCACATCCTACGGTACCTTGTGTAAGACTTTCATACACGAATCGATTTTTGGAAATACTGAGGAAGTGTTTACTATTGTAAAATTAATATCGTGGTAGGAGTATCTTCTTCACAGTCAGCCGTCCATTTACTGTTACCTGACAGCCGGCCGTTGGCCTACGGCCGTCCGTTAGACGACGACCGTCCGTTGCATGACGGCCATATATTTCTTGCTTTTATAGTCTATTTCGGCCCTTGTGACAGTTTTTAGCCGCGTTTTTCTATTAATAGCTATATATATATATATATTTGTGGGCCTGGGTCGGTTCAAAAATTGTCGCAATGGCTAATCGCGGCTTGACAAGCTTAACTTTAGAGCCGTGGTAGACTGAGACAAAACCAGGCCCTGCCGCACACATCTTAAGGTAAATGATGCATTATCTCAATCATCGACTATCTAGCCATATTTTCGCACGCCAGTTATCTTTTGTTCGGACGTCGACATCCCTATGTCTTCAGAATAATGGATACTCCCATAGTAGTTGCACTGATAGGTATGAACGTCGTGGCCATGGCACAACAACATAACGTCATGTCATTTATATCAATTTGTGACAATGCACTTGAAATGAAAATATTGTTTTGTTTTTGTTTGAGTCGAATTTCCGAAATGCCTAACATCCCCACGCAGCATATGGACGTCTTAAAAATTTCTAAATGAATCAAATGCTTCTCCCTTGTTTCCCATGTGTTGATAATGTTACGAGTGTAGCAAATCATCGTTAATCGTACTCTTAAATACAACGCAACAAAGCTGTCTCAGTTGATTAAGCTTTTAATAATTGCTCCAAAATTTTGGTATGATTATTCATCTAAAAAATCCAACTTTAACCCTTCGACCCAGTGTCAACGAAGTATCTATATACATTATAGTCTACACTTGATAAACTCGAAATGGCTTACCGAGAGAATGCATGTGATGGATAATGCATCAAACTTCTGTAATCGTAATCTTCATCTGTGCGCGTGGAATATTTTTCAAAATTGTTAAGAAGCCATGGTTTTACGTTATGCCAGAGAATTTGAACATAACTGTCTCTGTCTGTACGACTTTGCTCATGATAGAATCCAACTGCGTGTAATAGTTCATGCATTATTGTCCCTTTGAACACGCACCCATTGCCCAATGTCACAAATTGTCGTCCTCCTATTCGCCCAACTGAAATTATGTTTTAGCTTATATTAGTTATTACAGTTACTAGTTCGGTCTGCACAGGGACAACAAATGTATTAGAATATATTTTGAAAATACTTCACAGTGTTATATTAATAAATTGAAACATTACTGCTCAAAAATACTATCATACTCTGAATAAAAATAGCCAACCGTATTTATTAGGCTACGAAATAAAGTTAATAATAAAATATATTGATTTTAAATAAACGAGCAATACATTCCCACAGCCCACAATATAAGGCTCTTTTCATTGTTCAACAAATGCAGCTAAATCTCTAATTTACTGTGCCATTGCCATATTAATTAAGCTCCGAAATAAATAAATATTATGGATTTTAAATAAACAAGCAATAAATACATTCCCAAAGCCAATAACATGAACTCCTTTTCGTTGTACAAGTGAAGCTAAATAGATAATTTACTGTGTCACTCTAAATTAATAAAATATACTTAATAAGCAATATAACGGCATGGCTATACCCACTATATATATAAAAGAACTAGTATTAAATACATAATAACAAAACCAATAGCAGTTTTACTTCGCGGAGTGTACTGGTTTTACAAAGATTCGCGACCCGGATTAGGCGTTTATAAGCATTTGGACTCAAGTAATTTATAGCAATTTTTATATCTAGTCGATTCGATTTTTATTTCTCAACGTAGTGTGGTTAATTGTTTACTATTCCACAGGTGTTTGGAGATTTAGCTGTATGCTTTCGTTACTTTTATATTATGCGTGTTAGCATTTGGATGCAAGTAAATTATAGTAATTTTTGTCTCTGTAGCTATCCTCACTCCTAACTACACGCGTTTATGGATACCTTGGCGTGTTCTGGCTAAATTATATTTTTGCATAATATTTTACTAAAAATTATATTTTTTAGTAAAAATTATTCCAATTTTGTATATTTAGATATTACTGCAGAGGAAAACATGTTTGAGGTCTGACAATTGTACAGATAGTCTTTATTTCTTCTCTAATTTATACACATAAACATTCAGAGTCGCAGAACTATTTTAGTCCCAATACTCCAGTTATACAATACATTTGCGGTAATTGTAAATTTTTGTTCACAATATCAAATTTTTAGCTCAAAATTTGAATAAAATATAATGAAACTTTACACAGTTTTTATTGCCTATTTTTGTCTTTTCGTGAGTTTAATATTGTATACATAGTTCAAATTTTAAAAGAACAAAACATCACAATGAATATAGACAGGTTTTAACGCAAGATATAAGACAATTTGAAAAAAAATAGTTTAAAAAAATTTCGAAATATCTTCGATTTCACTTGTATTTTCTTTATAATTTAAAACCGAATTTTGGAACTCTTAGTTAAAATAATTATTGATTTTGTTTGTAACAAATTGTCTTTGAGGTTTAATAATAATTTGACCAAATATAGCTCAGATTTTAAGCCCAAACATTGAGCTAAAAATTTCAACTTGTTAATTAACTTTCAGGTTCAACATGTTATATTTGTATCGATAAATAAACAACTATAATTATATCGACGTACACTTATGTAAAATTTGTTCTCTCCTCAATTACACTTTTCATACATCACAGAGAGTTAAGATGCGGTGAAATATATGGTAATTTTGGTTAATACATCGGCACAGCTTAATTTACAGTTTAAAACCACGAACATACATTTTTATAAACGACAAAACAGAAAAAATGCAGATAACAAACCGCAACATACGTCTAAAATCGCCTGTCATGGATGATGCTCTTGAGGTAAGTGTGTGTTCTTTCCGTAAGCGTAAACTGTAGAATGCCTTAATATTGTTTGTGGATAGATTTTAGTGTCAAGAAAAAGTATATGGTCAAACGCACCCGATGAGCTACAGGAATTGCCTGTCCTAATAGAAACATAAGCTCTTTCGTATCTTCGACGCACAAAGCGAATACAAAGAATGCCGATGAAAAGCATCAATCGCTGCAGCTATCGTTGCTCGTGATTTGTCCCCAAAATACGACGATACTGTATACGGTACTCTTGCATTGGGCCAGAGCACATGTCTGTTTGCAGTTGGAGATGCCTGACTACCTGGTGGACCTGCCTAAAACATAACCGACGAGTTTATTCAAGTACGAAACGTAAACGAAAATATTTCAAATATTTGTATTTTTGTGTCGTCAGTTCTTGAATTTATGCCGAACGAAATATACAAAACTATATTGCTTTCGCGTATAAAGAGAGGTTACATGGTATGTATACACTGAAATATTTATCGGGTACATCTACTTTCCACTATTGGACATAAATTGATGGTATGTATACACTGAAATACATTTATCAGGGTGCATTTATTTCGCAGTATGGGACAAAAAATTGGTTACATTATATGTATACACTGATATATATTTATCGGGGCACATCTATTTCCCCGTATAGACAAAATGTGGCTACATGGTATGGTACACAGAAATACATTTATCAGGGTACATCTATTTCCCAACATGGGCAAAAAATTGGTTACATGATATGTATACTTTGAAATATATTTATCGGGGCACATCTATTTTCCGGTATTGGGCAAAAAGTGGTTGTATGGTATGTATAGCCTTAATTATTTATCGGGTACGTATATTTGCCGGTTTTGAGCTGAATGCGATGGTATGTATGCACGGAAATATATTTATCAGGGTACATCTATTCCCCGTATGGGCAAAAAAATGGTTACATGATATGTATACACTGAGACATAATTATCGGGGTACATCTAATTCCAGGTATTTGGCACCAAGTGGTTACATGGTATGTATACTCTGAATTATGTTTATTGGGGCACATCATCCGAGCAGTATTATATTAATAGTGGATGTGTATTACTGCAGATGCAATAAAATATCCCATTTTCGTACGTCGACAAGCAAATTGTATGATTTCATAAATTCGTAAATGATACTGGCAAGTCAAAATAGTATCCAGTAATATTATGTATTTGTCCTTTAGGTATTAGTTGAAAACTGTGTTGGCACACATTGCAATAAATTGCGAAGCACAAAGGCCATTGTCTGGCCCGCTATCTTATTATGTTATTTTTAAGAAATTTTAGTTACTTACCCGTTTCTAGTCTATCGAAATAGGCTACGTTGTGTTATCGAACGTCAAATTTGTTAGGGAACTAAATTTTATCGAATTTGAATTACAAATGGGTTTGTTCGTAAATAATGACTGATTAACTGTAATACAGTTTCGATTATATGGTAACAGTCGTTTTAAAACCGTTCGTAACTGAAACAAATCCAAATTCAGAACCCAGATATGTCACCGAACTGGCATCACCTGATTGGAACTAGCTAATTCTGGGCTAGCAATGATACGAGTCTAGTTTCCCATTTGTTCTGTAATAATAATTCCGGATTCGGTAACAGTCACTGCAAAATAGAATGGTTAGTGGGTGAAATAGCGTGTATAGGGTAGCTGAGCAAAATGTGACCGGTGCCGGGGGTGAAATGGTAGCGCTAGTCTCGCCAACCAGAAACCTGTATTCAAATTCCGGCTGGTCTAATGGAAGATCTCTTCAGTTTTGTGGGTCTACCGGGAATCGAACTCCAGAGCTTCCGTATGCGCAGCATACGGGATAACCACTAGTGTTATATACGCCTGCGTGGCGAGATATTACATATTTGCTCTCCTACGGGCTTGTGATCACTAATTTAATATTTAAATTTGATTAGGTAATAATCGGATCTGATTATAGTGACACCCATTATATCATTCTACTTGAGCAGTCGAGAGTGGTTGTGTCAGCGCAGCTACGGTTGACCTAATGAACATTATATAAGAAGCCTACTGTGATGTTTCAAGTAAATATGCCGCGTTATCAAGTTATCATTCTACATAATTGAATTTTGATATGGAGTAAAATTTTTATATATACATGTTTCGTGACAACGCTTCCTGGCAGAGCTTAGAACTGCAAGGTTCTTATTCATTTTTTGGGCCCAAGCCGGCTCGACATGCTAAAGAACAAGCCTGTACTGGACTGAAATCCCGGAGTAACTGGCAGGCCAGACTTGTACACAAAAATATTATTTCCTTGCCCAATTCCAATTATCATATTGAAATGGTTATTATTTTCAATTATTATATTTAAACTGTTATAATATCTACATTTTATTATAACCGCTTATTTACTCATACTGTTAATATTTACACACTCTGACCACAATTAAATCCAGCGCATATTGCAAACAGCTGTCTAACAGGACCGTTCCGGTCTGTTACGTTGGCCCTTACTCTCATCAAGATCCGTTAAGGACTCGATAAAGCCCGAAAAGCTGATAACCAGCGCTATAACACGATTCGATTCAACGTACCCATCGGGCAAACGTGACCAGTGTAGCGCAATAGATTTGTACTGCTCGTTTTTAACCTTGTCTATTTTGTCCATTCATGTACCATATGCTTTCGTGTATGCAATTTTATCCGCTTTTCGTGTTGCTTTCTTTGTCAATCATATATGTCATGCTTTTATATTGGCACGGGTATTGAATCAAGGAGACGCGAAATTACGTGGATAGAACCGATCATAGGAAAATTTTAGGATTCGTGGAGACTTCGACCAGGCCAGAATTTCTTGAGTACATTCTTAAGCACGTAAGATCAAAGTCACGACCGTCAGGGAATAGGAGGCCTCTCGGCCGCCCACCATGCATCGAACGGCAGTGGCTGTTCGCTGAACGACGAACAACACTGACACTGAAATTTTCTGGGGAGTAGTCAAATATCAAAATATTAACTTTACCTAGCTTAACCAAAACTTCTCTCCATGGTTGAGCTTAAAGAAAAACAACGACAAACTCGAAAACAACAAATTTGGATTTTGGTAAACGAATGAACCGGATGCAGCTTGAACGAGCCGTAGCCGGTTACTGCTTGGAAATGCGAAATCACGCCCCGAAAAATTTAATGGGCTTTACAACGGTGTCTGGTACAAGAAATTCTGTTCATAGGTTGTCGAGTTATATTAATTATTTCATCTCTTACTCGTCTAAACAACCGCTGCCTACGCTAGGTAGGGTTTTTGTCTTCATTTGACTGCATCACTTTTCTATGTCGCAAATCTCTTTCGGCCCCTAATGTCTTCCCAAATATAGCGAAACCTTAGCCCGTTCCGTCTCTGACATAAAATACCTTGTATTACTTGCTACGGTTATAATACGAACCTATTCGGACCAAATCGCCTCCGAATTAGCGCCATCGTCGAGTTTATAACTCTTCACGATTTCCTACGGAAGGCTCTAAATCAGCCTTTTGGTTGTCCTCGTGTAGGTTCATCGAATCTATAACCCCAGAGCATCGTTGAGTTACTTTATTCCTCTTTGTTTGCATATTGGATACGGCGAAAGTGCATTCGCCCTTTTCATTTCCATAGAAATCAATCGACGAGGAGCTTTGCAACCACTCCTTCCTGTTTCACGAGCAACTTCGGTAAGAGTTTAATACATCATTGTGTAGCCCAGACATCAAGAATACCAACGAGCCCTGGCGGTTCTTTTTCCGCCCAACCGTTCAGTTGTTATAACGCACCCCCTTTCTTCCTGCCTCTCATTTCTCATTTTATACTATCAAAATCGACACATACTTTTCTTCTATTTTGTGAAATAGCGTTATTTTTATGCTGATTTTAAATGTCGGCCTGCGACCCCTTATTTGACTTGCCTACTCTTGGCGAACACAACGATGTGCGGCGGGTCCTTATCTGACCCTCCGTTGACCGGTAGCAATCCGCCAAAGTACGCCCAAAATCGCCTAAGTCTCAAAGTGGGCACATAAACCTGATAAATTTATCCTCAACTTGAAAGTTTGCAAATCACCCCTCATTGTGTTCACCTGGTCGAGACGACTTCCAAAATTCCCGACGGGTCTCTGTCCACCCTTCCGTTAACCTGGGCCGCAAATAGCTCCCCTACCTTTCACAAAACTATCTCTAGTTGCACCATTTTAGTACTTTTATAAACCCCACCCGCGGGACAGGGGTATCACCACTCATCTGAATCCCCTCCTCATGGCGAGTATAACGATAGTCCTGGGGCATCGTTCTGCACAGCCGCTAAGCCGGGAGGACCTGCCAAAACTCCCTATACTAAAATATATAAACTCGCCCGCATGGGCCAGGACCCAATTTTGGGGCTAACCGCCTCGTGTTTGCTACTAAAAACCTATTTAGCGTCCTAAGACCGAATTTAACCCCAGCCCAGTGCAATTCTTCCGGTAACCCCTTGCCCCCAGACCCTCCTTTTGTCCCGAATCGTTTTTTCTTTATTTATTCGACCTTTTCGGACGTTCTTTTGTTTCTGTTCGTTGGTTGTCGGGCCGCTCTGTTTTCTTTCTATCTTTGGCTGTGCTGTCTGTTTTTCTCTCTTTGTCTTCCCTCGCTTTGTTTCCTTCTCTTCTTTTTCACCTCTCTTTCCGTCTGCTCTTCTAATCCTCTCTCATATAAAGCCAAAAAATACTTAAATAGTTAACTAAATAATTATAACTAGTGAAGCTCGCTTGCAAGCCAGAATTCGAGTGGTGATAAAAATACCCCGAAGCAGAAGTGTGAAAAATATTTGCCACACAATATTTTAACACTCGAAATGAGCTTATGGGTCCAGAAAACCCATATCCGACACTAAAACTGACAATAAACACACATTCAGGTGCTTTTCCCACAACTTCTCACCAAAAATTGCGAAACGTCATTTTTTTATGCCAAGTATGAACCAGAAGTGTAAAAAATATTTGCCCAACAATATTTTTAACACTTGCAATGAATTTATCTGAAGGATTGAATCTGCCTGCAATGAATTTATTTAAATGCGTACAGGGTCCGAGTATAGACCGAGCAATTTTGCTTGTGTAAACACTTTGATAAACCGTCGCCCCCAATGTGACACTCAGTTTTACTTTTACTTTGGTCGCATTTCTTTTTTTGGATTTCTTTCTGGGATCATTAATGCATTTTGATGCCAACCAATGTTTCACACGAGAGCATTGCTGAAGTTGTTAAAACACCTCTATATAATAATTACGGAATGGATCAAAGGTGCGGTGTTTGGCTTGTATTGACTGTCATTGTATCGGGTTTTGTAATATTTAGTACATCGAAAATTTCCTAGGATGTCAATTCAATCCCCTGGTCAAACGTAAACCCGTGCGTCTCTTTCGAGCCGGGAATACGCTCAGTTATTCGACTTGTTGGTTCGATACGACCACCTCTAGCGATCTTAGTAGAAACGCGCAAATAATTCGGCTCTGTTCAGTAAATGATTATGGACTGGTAAGTAATCGGCAGGGAATCATACCAGTACATACAATTGTGCACGGTAAATTGGGGTTCGCCATAGTTCAAAACAATGATAGGAACGAGTCTGAATCAAAACTTGGGACAGAACATAAATTTAAGCAATACCCCAACCCTCTAAAATTAGCTTGGACCTGAGAAAAGGTTTTCCTCAGATCCGATGAGAGCAAAACCCTCAAATTTTTTCAGAGCGACTTGATCGCTGACTTTTCAGTTTTTTATTTATTTTTGACATTGTGACCCGTTAGGTCATATACATATTTGGGGTTCACATTCAGTTATATATGTGGGTTCATGATTTGCATTCAGATTTCTCTCTGTCTCAGTCATCATAGGCTTCTGTTGCACGATGACAGAGTCTCATACTCGAAAATATACCTCGAACGATCGATTAAAATATCAAAATTACCATCGTTCTAGGCAGTACAATGCAGTGGACCACTTTTACAGCAACCCCGAAACAACCACTGCAGAGCAAAATCGGACGTGTTTTACCGTCATACGTATTCGGGTCATTCATGGTGTCATAAAAACTTTAGATGAATGTTTTCCAATGTTTTTATGGCATTTGGTAACATATTTCTGTGCAGTATCTGTACCATTTTTACCATAAAC
>JASANE010024107.1:0-27547 GCA_030248225.1 Trileptium ribeirensis | reverse complement strand
TCAGTTTATATCTCTTACAAATAACAGTGACTATCACAATACATAATCATATGCAGCTGGATTCCATATATCACACCATAAACGTGCATAACGTGTACGTGGAATTCGTTATATTTATAGTGTGTAATTGACTGAGCTGCAGAATGTTTGAATCGATTTTGCTTTTTCTGCAGACCAACATATTTTTGCAATATTTTGACACTAAATTGCTCTACAAATGACAATTTTCTGTAGAATTTTTAATGTTCATTTGGAAATTCCTCAAAAAAAATTCCAATATGTTGTGCCTAAAAAAATTAAGCCTTGCTGAAGATTTTACCTAAATGGATAACAAAACTGACAATCAGACCAGAAATTTTGGTATTTTATTGCACTTAGGATAGTTACAAGCAACTGGAACCTTATGAAAACAATACATTTTTTGAATATATTTTCAACATGAATAAAACAACGAATTTTTACATACATCTATTTTTGCTTTATTATGATGCTTGCAAGTATAAATGTATGCAGGCTAAAAAACTGACCTAATATATATATTTATAATTTTTCCAAGTATTATTAGGTCCCAAAAAATTGGGGACGAAGCATTATATTCATTGATTATTCGTGCTGGTAAGATGCGACTCTGTGCATTTAATTAAATGTAAAATATATTTTGCATCACATCGTATTCCGTAAGTAAAATTTTTGCTGGAGCCGCACTATCACATCATTCTTCAAAAGTCCGTTGATTGATTCCGAATGTTTGTCTTAAACTCAAATTTATTATTTTATCAAGCTCCATTTTTGGAAAACTGAAATATCTCGACAATATTACGAGGTATAACGAAAACTATAGTGGGGCCCCACCAATTTTGACATTATTGTACCATAAAAATATCCTAAAATTACCGATAAGAGGGGCAATTTGCTGCCGCCGTTTAAACTGCGTGTTTTGTGCTGGGGGATATAAAACAGCTGGGATACAATAAATCTAGATTACAGCAAATGTTCAGAATATTAGCAAATAAAATAATTTCAATGGCATTATTATTGTAGTGATAAATGAATCAAAACTATATTTGTTTTCATATATTGTGCGTATGAATTTTGTTGGCTTTGATGACAGTGTTCAACTGGACAACTAAATATAAAGTATCTTCTATTTGCAGGTTTTCTTCTAAAATTTTCCATATGTGTGAGATGTCTGAAACTTTGACAGCAATCGTTAATTATTTATTTACATTTTCATCCGGCGAAATTCCTATTGGATGAACTGTTTATCGCTATTTAATTTCAACACGTTACGATAATTCCACGTCAGTGAAAATTTAGATTTGGTAGATTTTAAATGATTATGTGCCGTTTCGTCGAATGTGTCGTTTAGTCGAAATCTGGTGCCGTTTCGTCGAAATTTCGACATTCCTGTTTCGTCGAAAATTAAAATTTTGACATTCCTGTTTCGTCGAAAATTAAAATTTTGACATTCCTGTTTCGTCGAAAATTAAAATTTTTGACAATCCTGTTTCGTCGAAAATGACAAATTTTGACATTTCCTCGAAGAAATACTGCAACTGTCAGGATTGTTTTGGTTGCGATAACTGTCTACAGTAAATAAATTACATACTGCAAATTCTGTTATATATTAATTTAAATTACCTGAAAATTTGTCTTACATTATTGTTTTATCTCTGTCTTTCATTATCGTCTTAGCGTTTCTGTGCGTTAACTAAGTATACGACATCAAAATTTCGGAACCTGAAAACTTTGGGCAAAAATCAAATTTGGTGGTAATTGTATAGTTCACACCTCGAAAAATAACCCTGAATCGGCATATCGGTTTGTTAAAACGAAAAATAACAGTGAAACTAGCTACTGGCGCTGTCAGTCAGTGTTATCTTCTGGTGAATCTCCAGTCAAACCCCCGACAATACGCGTACGAAACCACATAATTGTAGATGACCCAGAAGCGACAAAAAATCCCCACGCGTGCATACCTACAGCTCTGGCTAAAATCGAAGCCGACCAGCTAGATGCGAAACTTGACATTCTATTAAGACGCTAGGACGTAAAACCAAAGAGAGCTTGGGACTGAAGCACATTCACAAATCGTTACAAAGTATAACGACGACGCAGAGTTTCGCGATGCCGTGGAAAGCGAGTTTCCACCCTTCAAGCGAGTTAAAACTAGCTACTATCGACACTATCGTTGCAATATTCCAGTTATAAAAAGTATCGATGACATTCCGCAGTATTTGAAAAAAACGTTATCTGGCAGAAATTCGACTGACCCGTGAGACAAACATTTCAAATGAAGAATAAAAACTAATTGTTATATCAGCAAACCAATCCATCCATTCTTGTGTTTGCCTCACCACAGGACTTATTGCTACTGTCGCAATCATCTTATATCGTAGGGCAGGGGACGGTACGTTGGACGTTCAAGCTGTGGATCTCCTGAAAAGTCTCACCAGAAATACTGACAATTATTTTGGAGGACCGAGGATGATCGAATTTTGCCGCCTAAACCTCGGTTAAAACCCTCTATGTGGTTAGTGGTTCTCGGTCCATTATTGGAATGATGGTTGAGATGGCGGCAATGCCGATTAATTTAGGAGTGAGTAGGTGCTCAAAATGATCCAAAAAAAAAAAATAAAATTTCGAAGTCATTGATCATTTGGTCTACCATAGCTATCACCCGTCGGTACCGGTGGTAACTGACAAGTAATAACCGTTCCCCCGCGAGGGAGCAGAACCGCACCTAGGTCTTGTGGCAGGATCGGGGGAGAGGTGCCTATAAGTTGACTAATTGATATCAGCCCTTGAACGTACCAAACCAGTACCGTCTGCTAATGTTGATAAGTAATCAGATTCTTGCGAGACAGTAGCAATAAGTCCTGTGGTGAGGCAAACACAAGAATGGCTGGGGATTGGTTTGCTGATATATCAATAGTATTCTTCATTGAAATGTTCTGTCTTCACGGGTCAGCTCGAATTTGTGCCAGATAACGTTTTTTTCAGATACTGCGGAATGTCATCGATACTTTTTGCAAAACTGGGAATATTGCAACGATAGTGTCGATAGTAGCTATTTTCAACTCGCTTGAAGGGTGGAAACTCGCTTTCCACGGCATCGCGAAACTCTGCGTCGTCGTTATACTTTGTAACGATTTGTGAATGCGCTTCGTCCCAAGCTCTCTTTTGGTTTACGTCCTAGCGTCTTAATAGAATGTCGAGTTTCGCGATCTAGCTGGTCGGCTTCGATTTTAGCCGGAGCTGGTAGGTAGGCTACATGCGTGGGGATTTTTTGTCGCCTCTGGGTCATTGACAATTATGTTGTTTTGTACGCGTATTGTCGGGGGTTTGACTGGAGATTTCAGAAGATAACACTGCTGACAGCGCCAGTAGCTAGTTTCACTGTTATCTTTCATTTTAACAAACCGATAGGCCGATTCAGGGTTATTTTTCGAGGTGTGAACTATACAATTACCACCAAATTTGGTTTTTCCAAACTTTGGGGTTCCGAAATTTGATGTCATTCTAAGTTAACGCACAGAAACGCTAGACGATAATGAAAGACAGAGATAAACGATAATGTAAGAGATATTTTTAGGTAATTTTAATTAATATATTACAGAATTTGCAGTATGTTCTTTATTTACTGTAGAGCGTTATCGCATCCAAAACAATATTGACAGTTGCAATATATCTTCGAGGGAATGTCAAAATTTTCATTTTCGACGAAACAGGAATGTCAAAATTTTAATTTTCGACGAAACAGGAATGTCAAAATTTTAATTTTCGACTAAACAGGAATGTCAAAATTTCAATTTTCGACGAAACCAGGAATGTGAAAATTTAATGTCGAAATTTCGACGAAACGGCACCAGATTTCGACTAAACGACACATTCGACGAAACGGCACATAATCATTTAAAATCTACCAAATCTAAATTTTCACTGACGTGGAATTATCGTAACGTGTTGGTAAATAGCGATAAACAGTTCATTCAATAGGAATTTCGCCGGATGGAAATATAAATAATTAACGATTGCTGTCAAAGTTTACATCATACACATATGGAAAATTTTAGAAGAAACCTGCAATAGAGATCTTTATATTTTAGTTGTCTAGTTGAACACTGTCATCAAAGCCAACAAAATTCATACGTATATGAAACAAATATAGTTTTGATTCATTTATCACTACGTAAATAATGCCATTGAAATTATTTTATTTGCTAATATTCTGAACATTTGCTGTAATCTAGATTTATTGTATCCCAGCTGATATATATTGCCCAGCACAAAATATCCAGTTTAAACAGCAGCAGCAATCCTCTATCGTCATTTTCAGAATATTTATAGAACATAATGTCAAAGTAATGTAACAACTCTTATAACCGTTATACCACTTAATATCGTTACAGTTGTTGGTTTTCCAAAAATGGCACTTAAAATGACTGATTAGAGTTTAAGACAAACATTAAACGATGACGGACATTTCTAGATTGATATGATAGTCAGCTCCACAAAATTTTACTTACGGAATACGATGTGATGCAATATATTTACATTTAATTAAATGCACAACGCGCATCTACCACACAATAATGAATGAATATAATGTCCGTCAATATTTTTGGGACCTAGATTATATACTTGAACATAATATATATTAGGTAGTTTTAGCTGCATACATTTATACTGAAGCGTCTGATAAAGCAAATAATGTATGTCACTCATTGTTATATTCATGTTGAAAATATATTCAAAATATATTGTTTTAGAAGGTTCCTTGCTTGTAATATCTAAGTGCTAAAATACCAAAATTTCTGGTCTGATTGTAAGTTTGTTATCCATTTAATTAAATCTCAGCAAGGGCTAATTTTAGCGCAACATATTGAAGTTAGTGTTGAGGAATTTCAAATGCATTAAAATTCTACAGAAAATTATTCATTTGTAACAATTTAGTGTCAATATTTGAAGAAGTTGGGAACGACAATCTGTTTAGACTCGTCCAACTCGTCTCAGAAGCAAAATGATTCAAACATTCTGCACTCGGTGATACACACTCTATAAATATAACGATTCACATTACAGTACAAACGTTATGGCATTTATGGTGTGATGTATGAAGCATATCCAGCTGCATATGATTATGTATTGTGATAGTCACTGTTATTGTAAGATTATATAAACTGATTTTTACAGTGGGCCCAAGAGACCCTAAATATATACAGAAAAACACCCTTCTCTGTATAAATCAATGAATATATATGGATCTTCTTAGGGTTTTCTAGAGCGAGAGAAGTTCTATAGAGCTGTATATGACGAGTTCTTGCAGCTTTTATCAATTTTGTAGAACATTATAGGCGGCGATCCCGGGGGATTAGTGGGTTGCATCCTCCTACTCCCAGAAATCAAGTTACGGTGATAAGAACTAAACAAAATTATGGTCAACCCCCACTATTTTTAGGAATCACCGCCCATGTATAATAGACTCAGAATTCAAGGTTTCCAATTTCAAGTTCTTGTTACATTGTCGTGACGCTACTACGATTCCTGTTACAGCTGCGGTGCAAAGACGCTGTTCCTTATTACATCATTGTGCGGCAACCTTTAACTTTTAAATAATGTTGATACAAACATTGTAACATTAACCACAATGATGGCTACAGGCGCTGTTCAACAATATAAGCCGTTGCACTCAACTTGTAGCGACCGATGAAGCCATCGTTACAATGTAACGACAACTGCAGTGTAACGACCACTGAGGTCTTTGCGTAACTGTGTGCAGTAGCTGAACGCATCTTAATGTGAACCACGCATAACCACGGAGCTGATCAGTAGAGTCAATCGACTCCTCGGCGTCGAAATCAAACTGATCCGATGTTGTCGGACGTCACGTCCGACCTCGAAAATTTTGCCTATAGTTTAAGACAGGACTTTTGTCATCGGTTTTATGACGCCCCTTATTTTAGATTTTATTTCCGACCACCAATCGGAAAAGTTTAAAAGTTGACGATTTCTTGATTACCGTAAACGAAAATCCCGTTTGGGAAAACAAAAGGAAGCCCTCTGCCAAATTGGGTCGGGGGTTAAATTTTCTAACGAAATGTTCTTTTGTTTCTTAACCCCACTTAATCTGTTTACGTCTGGAAGGCAGACGATGCTAAAATCAAAACAATTTTAAGCCCAAAATATTAAATATTACTATTAAAGTTAACAATTATTACAATTAAAATTATGAAAGGATAAAGTTGAAAGTATGATTTAAATATAACATCGCCGGTCAACCTCGAGCCACTTTTATCATCAGTACCCTACGAAAATAACGCGATAACGTGCAAATTTTACACGTTTGTATGTCTGTCTGAGACCAGACTGGTAAATATATGGAATTACATAGAAACATCCGCGTGTGCTCGTCCCTTTGTTACGTCAGCCGACGTGTACAAATCAATTCCCATGATTCAAGTATACATTCCATATGCTGCCGTGCTAACATTGCACGTTTATATCTTAATCTGTGAGTTTGTGCTTATCCTGAGTTTGAATCTTCATGAGGTTATTACTACTTTGCGGACTTCCCAAGGGGGAACGCGGCACAGTACAGTGTCTTCCCGGGGATGAGGGACAGGGCACCCCCTGGGAAACGCTCAACCGGAACAGCATCCCAACCCGGGACCCACCGGGGCCACCGCGGGGCTCCTAACCTACACCCCTATCCCACTATATACCTACCTAACTATATTTTACTAAATTCGTAAATCTCACGATTTTTGTCGAATTCTTTGTTTTTATTCTTATATAGTCCTATATGCCATTTATATAAATATATGTCTACGCTTTGTATTTATTTTTAATATATATGTCCATTTTACATTAATTGATAATGTAACTATAAAAATAGTTAATATTTTAATTAAAATCAAAGACAAAAGAGAAAGATCCGATGAAAGGAGGAAGAGACAGACAGGGAGGAAAGACAAGGAAAGGAAAAGGAGGGAAACAAAAGAGAAAGAAGGCAGACAGACGAAAAATAAAAGAGAGCGAGAAAGAAACAAGACACTGAGCGTGAGAAACAGCAACACGAGACAACCTCGCGACACGGCGAAACAAAAGGACGACCAAAAGGTCGATTAAAGAGAGACAGCAAAAGAAAAAGAAACAAGACGGGGCTTGGGGAGGGTGTGTTGTGCAAGGGGTTCACGGGGTAATTTCGGCGTGGATGGGTCAAATTCGGTCCCGAGACGAAGAATGGGTTCTATGGATACCAAACACGAGACGCTGAGGCCCAATATTAGGTGCTGAAACACTCGGGTCTATTTATCTCTATTAGTATAGGGAGCTTTAGCAGGCTCTCCTAGCCTAACCTAAGGGCTGAGCGGAACGATGCCATAGGGCGATCGTTGCACTCGCCATAGGAAGGCGATTCGGATGAGGGGTAATACCCTTGTCCCACAGGTGGGACTTGTAAATGTACTAAAATAGCAGTAATATAGAAAGTTTTCACGGCTGTAGGGGCGCTACTGGTGCCTGTCCCGAGTTAACGGGAGGGCGGCCGAGACCCGCCGGGTCTTTTTGAAGTTGTCTCGACAAGGTGAACATAATAACGGTGAAATTGTAGACTTTCGAGTTGAGGATAAATTTTTCAAAATTTTGAGCCCACTACCTGTCTCAGGCAGTTTTGGGGCGTACTTTAGCGGGTCACTATCAACGGATGGTCTGATAAAGACCCGACGCAAATGGTTGTATTCGCCGAGAATAGGTGAGTCGGATAAGGGTTCGCATGCCTGTATTTAAGGCTAGTGGAAAAATAATACTAATTTACAAATTGGAAGACAAAGTAGATGTAAATTACTGCAATATGCAATAACAAATGACATGTGCTATTGGGGCGCATTATAGCAGGTGAACAACTGTGCAAATCAAGACCCGCCAGGGCTTGTTGTTATGCTTGACATCTGGACTACACAATGGTGTATAGAACTTTTGCCAGAGTTGCTCCTGAAACAAGAGGGAACAACAGCTGCACTCCTGATGGGGTAATTTTGGTAAGAGTGAGAAGGAAGAACAAGTTTCCGACAGGTCCCATGCACAGGCTAAGGGACAAGCTAAAATGCTATGATACTCTTGGGTTACACATTCGCCTAGTCGACGAAAGATATCCATAGGGTCGACATAGGGCCTTTGATAGAAAATTGTAAAGAATTGTAAACTCGGTAGATGCGTTGATTTTGAGGCGATTTAGTCCAAATATATTAGTGGTGCAGTAGTAACGAGTTTATATTGAGTATATTACGTAGGAAACAAGACGGACTAAGGTTCACCCCAGTTTCAGGAGGGTGTCGAACGAAACAAAAAATTTATTGCGAGATATATCGAGGTGAACGAAAGATGATAACAACCCTTCCTAGCGTAAGCAGTTGTTGTCCAGATGAATAATAGTCGAAATTAATAGTATAACATGATAACCTATAGATCGATTTGGTCCCACTGGATTTTACCGCAAAGACCGTTGAATCTTGCACCGAAAAGTACTCGGACCATAAGTTCAAATTTCTAGCCGTTGCCCGGCTACGTTGAATCCGTGACCGCTGTTCTCCGTTACTGAAACGACTCGATGTTGTTGTTTTGAAATTCCTATTGTTTTCTTCCTAGCTTCAACCACTAGGTAGGAAGGTTACAGTAGTGCTAGGTAAATTTAATATTTTGATGTTTTGCTACTCCCCAACAAGTTGTAGTGCCGGTGCCGTTCGCCGACCAACGAAAAGCCACTAGTATTTGATGCAGGTCGAACAGTCGAGGAGCCTCCAATTCCCGGACGGTCGTAGTTTCAACCCCACATGTTTAAGAAGATTCCCCTAAGTTCTGACCTGGTCGAAGCCCCTAGAAGCCTAAAAGTTTTCTATGATTGGTTCAAGTTAGCACTATTTCAATTTTCTCATCCTTTGACACGTCTCCTAGATTCAACACGCGCACAAATACGAAAAAAATATAATATACAGTCGGACAATTATAGCGACATGAAAAACGGTTAAGATTTCATACGGCATAACAACGGATACGATTATACGAGCAATACGAACCCATGGCGCTAGTGAACAACGAGTCCACACGACGTGGCGTCAATTATCGCCATTTTTAGGTGTCAATAAGCCCAGAGTGGACCGTAATAAGAGCACGGGCCACCGTAACAGAACGGAACGGTCCTGTTACACGTGTACTATGGGCGACTCATTTTTTGTGCAATTGACGTTTTTAAACAGCACCGTGTGTAAAACCACGTACGTGGCAACCTACAGCGTCATTTATTAGAGATATTTACTATTAGCACATAATTTTCCTGACACAACGTATACTATGGGCGACTCAATTTTTGTGATTTCGACGTTATGCAAACAGCATCGTGTCTAAAGCCACGTACTTAGTAACATACAGCGTGATTTATTAGCAGCCAAAAACTATGGAGTAGCACTTAAATCGGTTAAATACTAACATAAGAATAGCAGCGTAAACATTATTTTAAAACTGTCGAAAAATGTTTGTCGTGACGACGTGCAATCAAAGTATGCACGTTGCCTTAGTTAGTTAATACGATTCTATGAAACGACCGACGTGAAAGTGGCAGAAGATATTGAAAAAGGTTATTGGGCTTAGGAACATCGCCTTTATCGACTAACAAGCTCGTACAATAAAAATAATTAGTTCAAGAGCAATGAGTAGCCAATACGTGTTCAAACATATAAAAGTGTTCATTACTGAATCTTACATCTTTGTTTATTTAATGTTCAGATGCTGATGACAACAAAATTTAATCTGCGTTTCGTCAAACAAAATCTTTGCCCGTATTTCGAAGAAACATCCTGACATTGATTAGACCCATGATATTACACATGCACTGTGAAACCTGAGCCAGATAAAATAAAAGCCATCAAGTCCTAATATGCAAAATATTACTATTTTAACCAATGTAGACGTTTTGGACACTTCTTCCCCGCCGCATACAGGTGCTGTTAGAACAATATCAATGCTTTGAATATACAACCTGCACTTAAAAGCAGTGACCAAATTTGACGAAATACCGCTAAACAGTTACATTTTGCAGCAGGAACGACGTTGTGATGAAAAATTTACAACTACTGCAGGTTTGTTACCATGGCAGTGGGGTTATTACCGCGAGTGTATACTTAAGGTGTGCTCCATATTTACTAAATTCTGCTCTTTGAAGTTTTAACCAAATCAGTTTTCTTGTTATCTTGTTATGGGGCGATAACATCAGGATGCGTACTAGGCCATAACGTCAAAATCGTGTTGGGACACTGTGCACTTGGGGGGGGGAGGTTGAAAAGTCGAGATACGACGAAAATTCTTGCAGATTTGGAATTAGCGTATCCAGCGAAAATGGAAAACATCCACTTTGTTCGAATCCGTGACAAAAAATTTTTTGACCAAATTTTTAGCTTTTTGTCAAACGGGACCCTTGCCCAAAAAAGACGAAAAAAATTTTTTTCTACCTGAATTTGGTCAACTTTGGTACCACTCAACGTTGATCGATCATACAAATTCAATGATTGTCATTTTTACCTCAATTAGATCATCCGTTGCCGAGTTCTGCATTATGCGGGATTCACGTTATAATGTCCCCAACAGTTGGAACTTTTGTCCCCCTGTAGTGTAGACTATACCCTAAAAACGTTAACAGTGACACCCACACCATATAACAAGATATGAGAGTGTCGGGCACACCCCTAGAAAGCTCATTTTGGCAATGAAGTATTTCGGTGTTTTATGCTTGCCAATGCGGTGTTTCTAGGGTATCCTGTAGGCTCTATGTAAAATGACCCCACGTGGTGCGGAAACTCTCAGCAAAACGAAAAAGCAACGACGGTTCATTGACACCGTCTGAAATAAGCCAAACTATTAGCTAGCTTTGTTTGAAATTTATTTTAAACTTTATTTAGAAACACAGGGGTGTCTAAGACACCCTGTAGTCAAGGGTGTGCCTGCCACTGTGTGGGGTACATAAGTTCCAAGTAGTGGGGACATTATAACGTGAATCCCGCATTATATACGTGTTAGCCGCACTTGGCTGAAGCACAAGCTATGGCTTAAACTGTGGCCTAACCAGAAAGCCTAAGCATAAAGCCTAAGTGACTTTGCGGTGTATAATCATTTTTTCTGTTGTCACTAAGCCCTCGGGGGGGGGGGGCTTCCGGCCCCCGAACCCCCCCGCGCAAAGCTGTTCTTTTTTCTAGGACATAATCGGCAAGTGGCGCCTGACTATAAAATTCAACCTTTTGCACATATTTAATTTTAATTCCACTTTTTTCAGGTCTCGCATCCTAATATATCAAGTACATCGATAATTCCCGGTCGCAATATCACATAGTCCCTCCTAGTCAAGTTGCATATCAAGCACAACTAATACATACACCTGGACCATACTATCCGGCGCTTATTCCCATCGTTGTCCAGCATTTGGACCCGGCTACCAAACCCAAATAGACAGCTTTAGAACCTCCATCAACGGCCTGCGACAGCTGCTGGATCCCCATAAGCTGACCCATGCTACGGTTAACCGCCACAATAGACTACTTTACGGCCCACATGAAAAACATCGATGGCATTGGGGACGACTCAAGCATTTCTTCAGAGAACACCGTGGCGTCGGGCTCGAATTGTTCAATTGATACCTCATGGAATACACATGACGACAACAGTTTGTCGACAACTTGGAAGGCGCATATCTGCAACAGTTCAACAATTTGTACACCTTTTAAACGTAAGTTTGTGGATATTTTCTAATTTCATCTATAATGAATGCATTTTTCATGTTCGCATTTTTTGAAATTACCAATATCTCAGCAACCACAGAAAATATTTTCACCATCGACCCAGCATATAAAATCCCTGTCGATTCTACGTCAAATGTTGAAGACATTATCTAAATCAGCAAAACCCGTAATGAGTTATGATAATTTGAATAAATATATCCGTTTTTCGGATATTCACTTTTGACATTCCATTTTCAAGGGGCTCTACTCTTTCAGGATTTAGTCCTACGGCGCCAATGCTCATTCGAAAGAGTGAAGAAAGTTTATCCAAGGGTGGTTAGAGGGTTGGAAAATACTAAAGGTTTTTGACCCGAAAAAAACCAAAGTAGCGAGATGTACCCATACCAATTCCCCAACCAAACCGATGGATAGCATCCGAGGTATCTCAATCGGTTTTGGGTTATGAGATGATTTGGTATCCAGACACTATGGGGGCATTACTGAAAAGGTGGTGGGCACGTTCCCGGAATCCCCCACCGCCAAGTCCACTAGAGTCAATGTTGGCTTAGAAATCAGCATGGAAAGATGGTGGGCACCTTACCGGAATCCCCTCCCCAAGTCCACTAGAGCCAATTTTGGCTTAGAAATCAGCAATATTTAATAATTGCTCGTAAAAGGAGGCAAGAGACATATTAATCTATATGCGAGCATAATAATGTAAAATAGTGTAAAATACGCATAATGTAAAAAAGGTTAAATAGATCAGTCAACCCATTGCTGAGCTAATGCATTTGTTGTATTAAAATTCAATTGTGGCGTAACCAGGTAACGGGATGACCTAGCTAACTGCGGAATATTTTTGTTAAGAAACGTCATTAAAAACAAATTTTAGCGCTCTTATCAAACTATAAAATATTCTTCAAAATGATAAAAATTTCATGTAGCAAATGTTTAGTGTCTGTATGCACGCAAAAATGCTTAGTTGTCTTCCCGTCACATCATCTATAAATTGCAAACTAATAATAAATTACTCGCAGGCGCGATCATTAGTGGTTGTAATTACGAATAGTTGTAATCATGTGCCGGTAAGGCAAATGGTGACCAATGTATATAGCATTAGATTAAAATACAGCAGCGTTCATAAAATGAGAAAATTACCAAATATATTGTAACTACCATTTTGAAATGAGTAGGTCTATACCAAAGGATGTTACTTCTATATTTATGAAATATGAAAAATTTACAGGGAATCCAAAATATACCAGAGAAATTTATTATGATCTAGCAGTAAAATCTTACAAACACATGACCCTCATTCTTATTTTGGCTAAAAATAATTCAAATTTATTGTTATTATGTTATGTTATGCTTACCACATGTTATTATGTTTATGAATATTGAACAATTACCGGATCATGTTCTGAGTCCGGTGCGTTAGCAATGTCACTTGATTCACAAACGTTCGCGATAACCGCCTATGTAACATAAATACTGGAAAATTCAATGGCATGCTATATGCAATAAGTGACAAACACGACAATTTTTGAGCATTTCATGGCACATTTTTGTGAGCAATAGATGGTTTAGCAGCATACAGTAGCAGTATTGAAATTTGTGACGTATAGATTCATTCATTGAATAATTAAAAGGCAAAAAATGTAATTTTGGAATTAAAATGTGGTGTTTCGCCCGGTAATTTCGCCATAGCGGGAACTAAATTTCGAATAAGGTAGTGAAATTTATCCCTAGTATTATCATTGAATAATTAAAAGGCAAAAAAATGTAATTTTGGAATTAAAATGTGGTGTTTCGCCCGGTAATTTCGCCATAGCGGGAACTAAATTTCGAATAAGGTAGCGAAATTTATCCCTAGCATTATCATTGAATAATTAAAAGGCAAAAAAATGTAATTTTGGAATTAAAATGTGGTGTTTCGCCCGGTAATTTCGCCATAGCGGGAACTAAATTTCGAATAAGGTAGTGAAATTTATCCCCTAGCATTATCATTGAATAATTAAAAAAGGCAAAAAAATGTAATTTTTGAATTAAAATGTGGTGTTTCTCCCGGCGGGTGGAACCTTATTTGGAACTAAATTTCGAATAAGGTAGCGAAATTTATCCCTAGCATTATCATTGAATAATTAAAAGGCAAAAAAATGTAATTTTGGAATTAAAATGTGGTGTTTCGCCCGGTAATTTCGCCATAGCGGGAACTAAATTTCGAATAAGGTAGTGAAATTTATCCCTAGCATTATCATTGAATAATTAAAAGGCAAAAAAATGTAATTTTGGAATTAAAATGTGGTGTTTCGCCCGGTAATTTCGCCATAGCGGAAACTAAATTTCGAATAAGGTAGTGAAATTTATCCCTAGCATTATCATTGAATAATTAAAAGGCAAAAAAATGTAATTTTGGAATTAAAATGTGGTGTTTCGCCCGGTAATTTCGCCATAGCGGGAACTACATTTCGAATAAGGTAGTGAAATTTATCCCTAGCATTATCAATGAATATTTAAAAGGCAAAAAAATGTAATTTTGGAATTAAAATGTGGTGTTTCGCCCGGTAATTTCGCCATAGCGGGAACTAAATTTCGAATAAGGTAGTGAAATTTATCCCTAGCATTATCATTGAATAATAAAAAGGCAAAAAATGTAATTTTTGAATTAAAATGTGGTGTTTCTCCCGGCGGATGGAACCTTATTTGGAACTAAATTTCGAATAAGGTAGCGAAATTTATCCCTAGCATTATCATTGAATAATTAAAAGGCAAAAAAAATGTAATTTTGGAATTAAAATGTGGTGTTTCGCCCGGTAATTTCGCCATAGCGGGAACTAAATTTCGAATAAGGTAGTGAAATTTATCCCTAGCATTATCATTGAATAATTAAAAGGCAAAAAAATGTAATTTTTGAATTAAAATGTGGTGTTTCTCCCGGCGGGTGGAACCTTATTTGGAACTAAATTTCGAATAAGGTAGCGAAATTTATCCCTAGCATTATCATTGAATAATTAAAAGGCAAAAAAATGTAATTTTGGAATTAAAATGTGGTGTTTCGCCCGGTAATTTCGCCATAGCGGGAACTAAATTTCGAATAAGGTAGTGAAATTTATCCCTAGCAGTATCATTGAATAATTAAAAGGCAAAAAAATGTAATTTTGGAATTAAAATGTGGTGTTTCGCCCGGTAATTTCGCCATAGCGGGAACTAAATTTCGAATAAGGTAGTGAAATTTATCCCTAGCATTATCATTGAATAATTAAAAGGCAAAAAAATGTAATTTTGGAATTAAAATGTGGTGTTTCGCCCGGTAATTTCGCCATAGCGGGAACTAAATTTCGAATAAGGTAGTGAAATTTATCCCTAGCATTATCATTGAATAATTAAAAGGCAAAAAAATGTAATTTTGGAATTAAAATGTGGTGTTTCGCCCGGTAATTTCGCCATAGCGGGAACTAAATTTCGAATAAGGTAGTGAAATTTATCCCTAGCATTATCATTTAATAATTAAAAGGCAAAAAAATGTAATTTTTGAATTAAAATGTGGTGTTTCTCCCGGCGGGTGGAACCTTATTTGGAACTAAATTTCGAATAAGGTAGCGAAATTTATCCCTAGCATTATCATTGAATAATTAAAAGGCAAAAAAAAATGTGATTTTGGAATTAAAATGTGGTGTTTCGCCCGGTAATTTCGCCATAGCGGGAACTAAATTTCGAATAAGGTAGTGAAATTTATCCCTAGCATTATCATTGAATAATTAAAAGGCAAAAAAATGTAATTTTGGAATTAAAATGTGGTGTTTCGCCCGGTAATTTCGCCATAGCGGGAACTAAATTTCGAATAAGGTAGTGAAATTTATCCCTAGCATTATCATTGAATAATTAAAAGGCAAAAAAATGTAATTTTTGAATTAAAATGTGGTGTTTCTCCCGGCGGTAGGAACCTTATTTGGAACTAAATTTCGAATAAGGTAGCGAAATTTATCCCTAGCATTATCATTGAATAATTAAAAGGCAAAAAAATGTAATTTTGGAATTAAAATGTGGTGTTTCGCCCGGTAATTTCGCCATAGCGGGAACTAAATTTCGAATAAGGTAGTGAAATTTATCCCTAGCATTATCATTTAATAATTAAAAGGCAAAAAAATGTAATTTTTGAATTAAAATGTGGTGTTTCTCCCGGCGGGTGGAACCTTATTTGGAACTAAATTTCGAATAAGGTAGCGAAATTTATCCCTAGCATTATCATTGAATAATTAAAAGGCAAAAAAAATGTGATTTTGGAATTAAAATGTGGTGTTTCGCCCGGTAATTTCGCCATAGCGGGAACTAAATTTCGAATAAGGTAGTGAAATTTATCCCTAGTATTATCATTGAATAATTAAAAGGCAAAAAAATGTAATTTTGGAATTAAAATGTGGTGTTTCGCCCGGTAATTTCGCCATAGCGGGAACTAAATTTCGAATAAGGTAGTGAAATTTATCCCTAGCATTATCATTGAATAATTAAAAGGCAAAAAAATGTAATTTTTGAATTAAAATGTGGTGTTTCTCCCGGCGGTAGGAACCTTATTTGGAACTAAATTTCGAATAAGGTAGCGAAATTTATCCCTAGCATTATCATTGAATAATTAAAAGGCAAAAAAATGTAATTTTGGAATTAAAATGTGGTGTTTCGCCCGGTAATTTCGCCATAGCGGGAACTAAATTTCGAATAAGGTAGTGAAATTTATCCCTGGCATTATCATTGAATAATTAAAAGGCAAAAAAATGTAATTTTGGAATTAAAATGTGGTGTTTCGCACGGTAATTTCGCCATAGCGGGATCTAAATTTCGAATAAGGTAGTGAAATTTATCCCTGTCATTATCATTGAATAATTAAAAGGCAATAAAATGTAATTTTGGAATTAAAATGTGGTGTTTCGCCCGGTAATTTCGCCATAGCGGGAACTAAATTTCGAATAAGGTAGTGAAATTTATCCCTGGCATTATCATTGAATAATTAAAAGGCAAAAAAAATGTAATTTTGGAATTAAAATGAGGTGTTTCGCCCGGTAATTTCGCCATAGCGGGAATTAATTTTCAATAAGGTAGTGAAATTTATCCCTCGCATTATAGTTGAATAATTAAAAGGCAAAAAAATGTAATTTTTGAATTAAAATGTGGTGTTTCTCCCGGCGGGTGGAACCTTATTTGGAACTAAATTTCGAATAAGGTAGCGAAATTTATTCCTAGCATTATCATTGAATAATTAAAAGGCAAAAAAATGTAATTTTGGAATTAAAATGTGGTGTTTTCGCCCGGTAATTTCGCCATAGCGGGAACTAAATTTCCAATAAGGTAGTGAAATTTATCCCTAGCATTATCATTGAATAATTAAAAGGCAAAAAAAAAAAATGTAATTTTGGAATTAAAATGTAGTGTTTCGCCCGGTAATTTCGCCATAGCGGGAACTAAATTTCGAATAAGGTAGTGAAATTTATCCCTAGCATTATCATTGAATAATTAAAAGGCAAAAAAATGTAATTTTGGAATTAAAATGTGGTGTTTCGCCCGGTAATTTCGCCATAGCGGGAACTAAATTTCGAATAAGGTAGTGAAATTTATCCCTAGCATTATCATTGAATAATTAAAAGGCAAAAAAATGTAATTTTGGAATTAAAATGTGGTGTTTCTCCCGGCGGGTGGAACCTTATTTGGAACTAAATTTCGAATTAGGTAGTGAAATTTATCCCTAGCATTACATAGCAATTCGGTCCTAATTTTTGAATGGAACGTAGACAACAAAGTCCTAGACTGCAAATAGGTTCCGAATAACTTACACATTAACTAAGATAGGCTAAATTTATTCTATAGTTTCTTACCAGGCAGATGTTTACTAGTAACATATGACTTTGCTACGACGTATGATACTAAATAAGGCAAAAGGAAAACTAATGTTACAACTTGACGGCTGTGGCGAAAAAAAATTCGACGGCTTAGATATTATTAGTTTGTATGAATAGGCTATAAATTATTTATTCATGCTTTATTTACCGGAAACGGTAATTCCGAACACGGTGCCGCTTTAGAAAATTAGTGCAAACGTGCTACAAAAGTATCCACGCTGTCTTAACTCTTTACGATTTAGTGTCCAATGTGCGAGCGACAAGGTAGCTATTGAACAAAAAGGATTCATATGATGGTAGATGCTGGTCAAATGCGGATGGATTGAGGAACATCGCTTTGATCGCAATCGCAGAATTTGCTGAAATCATAAAAACCGATGACTTCAAAAGCTATGAATGGCGAATAAGCGTTGAACACATTTAAAACGGTCACTGTTGAACTTAAAATCAGTTACAATTTAATTTGAGTTTTCCCAGAGTAAAATTTTCACCCCCGTGTTTAGTAGCAAAACTCTGAAAATCCTAAGTTGGGAGTTTTGGAAAGTGGGAACTCGGGAAACTGTAAAATGTAAAATAGGGAATCCGTAGAAACCTGAACAGACTAGAGAAATCGCAATAAGACCATGACGAAAATTTGGTTAAGTAGGGAGCCTAGAATGTAGGATAGTAGGGAACTGGAAACAGAAAATTTGGAGAAGTGGGAAACTGGCAATTGGCGAAAATACAGAACTTTGGAAAATGCGAATTGGTGGAAATGGGAAACTGGGGATCTGCATAAACTAGGAAACTGAAAATTTGGGGAAAGTGAGAATTAGCGAATTTAGAATATAGGAAAATAGAAAATTGGGAATTTGAGAAAGCCTTTGAGTAATCCTGCGCCTTTGAATAAAACCTAGGCTTTTGACTAAGCCTATAGAAACAAAACCTAAGACTACGGCTAAGCTTCAAACTAGGCTTAAGCTTCAGGATACGCCTAAGCCTGAGATTAAGTATATATACTCCTTAAGCTAAGGCTTAGCCGCTAATCCTAAGCTTTAGGTTAAGCTTAAGCAATTAGACTAAAGCTAAGGCTCGGTCTCATAATGCCACCCAAGGATTAGCAGTAAAACTATAGTGGAAGAGGGGGCATCGGATCTCAGCAACGTCGGCGCGAAACGCCGATCCCAGCCATAAGCTCCACAGCCAACCCCCTCCCGCAAAGAAGGTTGGCAAAAATTGTCTGAGATCTCGGATCTTGCGCATGTATAGCTATGACCAATGCAATCGTAGTCCTGAAATCTGTAGATTATTTAAATTCCCGCAAAGAAACGAGCGCCCAATACGCTTTCAACATATTTAAACGGATCATTTGTTGAACCTTAAATCAAGTCAGTTACTTTGGTGCTATGATACTGACGACACTAGCAAAATTTAGACCGAATTTGGTCAAAGAAATTATTTCACCCATTGAATTTCGAAGCAAAATTCTGAACATTCATTAGGTCCACATTATATGTGTGCTATATAGGTTATATTAACACTACACGAACTCTGAGCCACATAAAGTACCATAAATTACCAAGCCATAACTTGCAAAACTTTATAAATTTAACCTAATTTCAGTGTTTTGGATTCTTTAATTCCTATCGCAGATGAATGTCGTTAGGAAAATATCAATGCTATAAGCATGCAGCCGTCTTGGTAAACATAGTATGATAATTTGACTAAGCACTGTCAGTCACGTGTTGTAAGAGACAGGCTCGACTTTTTAATTCCAGATTGCAATTCTTACCAATTTGTTACCAAGAAACTGGTGTTATTCTCATGCGGTTTATGCTTGAGGAGAGATCCATAAGCTTCTGCAAAGTTAACATTAGATCAACTCAATCTTCCTGTTATTTTGCTATGGTCGATTACAGCAAGATTCGTATTAATGTTAGTTGAAAAACCAGGATTGTTTAATCAGTGCTAGTTAAAGAATATGCAAAACAGACATACTTATTTGCGGTCAAACGTATAATGTAAAAATATTTGGATAGATCTGTCAATACTTTTCGTAGTTAAAGCCGTTGTTGTAATAAAATTCTATATATATTGTCGTAACCTGGCAGCAAGATCATCTATCTAAATGCATATTTTAATTAAATAGTGTCATTACCCTTTTAACGCATGTAGCTGCTTTGGTGCAATTTAATAGAATGCGACATAGAGGATTAACTCAGCTCTTTGGTTACGTGCGACGTGCTGCCTGTTATTCGCTCGTCTTATCAATATCATTAAGTATCCGAGCAACAGCCTCGTCATAGCTCGGTAGTTAGCGAGTGTAGTCTAACGCAAATAGCTCAGGTCCAACTCACCGCGACGGCAACAGTTTATCCAACAATACTCGAAATGCAAACTAATACGTGAAGTAACTGGTTAAAAGAAAAACATATTTTCGCTCTTATATCAGACGTTGATACTTTCTTGAAAATGACATGAGTCTCATGTTGTAAACATAACGTCCGACATGCGCGGAAAATGTGTAGTTGTCTAACGTGGAAATAATCTATAAACTGCAAACTAATAATAACCTACCCATCCTATCATTATTGGCTGTAAATACATATCAGGTAACTCAACGGTGAATAATATAGATAATTTTAGATTAAAATACTGTCCTATTCAAATAATATGACAGTTTTCAAGTATACGTAATAGTTGTAGCACAGCCATCGTGCGTTAAGAGATTTGTACGCACGGTTGCAACGAGTTCCGACGTGTGCGTAAGCACGAGTTTTAACGAGTTAAACAACACAATCGTGCGTATAAATCCCTTGACGCACGCCCGGCTGAGCTACAACTGTCTTTTATGCAGCTAATTTAGCTAAACGTGCGTTAAGTAATTTTGATGTACTGCTTTAACTAAAGCTGTGTTACAAAATTATATTGTATCAACATCTTTTGTTTCATTGCACAGAAAATCACGTACAATAAACACGTACAGATATAAGGTAACGCTTAGTGTTTAGGCAATAGAAAGCTTTCTTTATCAAAGTTTCCGATTTGTCTAAATATTTCGTCCGTTACTAGTTTTGCACCGTTTTCATTCAAATGATTATTATCCTTATAAAAAAATCCTAGTTCCTTGTAGTTTGCAACGCATCGCCCTTTAACAAAGGTATCGCACAAGATTTTATGTGGATAAACGCGGATAAGTCGCGACGATCGATCATTTGATTGCTTGAAATTGTCAAAAGTTTGATATATTTTCGCATGAATTGATTGAAATTCGTCGAAACTTGTCGATACAATGTCGCCGTATCCATGTATTTTCAGTTGTCGTTGTCGCGATCTTGGATTCCAAAATATTAAAGGAATTTGATAAACGAGAACAACCGTAGAGCTGTAAAGTCTAAGTCGTTTTATCGACTGGGCATATCCTTCAAGAACTGCGTCTTTCCGGTCGTTTTCGGTCACACCATTATTAGCTTTCAAGTCCGCTTGGTGACAGCGTAAAACTTCACCGGTTTCACTGCCACCAGTATCGTTACTAGTAAACGGGGCGCCAGTGTAGTATTTAAACCAAAAACTCCCGAGCACAATAACTGATGGTCTTAGCTTACCACTACTGAGCAAATTTAGCGTATCTTCGTTATGTTGTCGACATCCAGAGCCACATTTGTCGCAGTTGAAATTGAACAAAATAGGACAGCACGACAAACTCCTTGAGACTAACTTAGCTTCTGCCCGATTTAATTCCTGTCGAAGTTGATTTTCGAGTAACATAGCATGACTATCGCCAAGAAGTAACCACATTTGATGTTCACCGTTTTCTAATAACCTGGTAGCGTTTTGTAAATTTGCAATTTTCCGTTGTAAAGTATTATTATACCTTTTAGTTGTGGCTGTGTTTGTTTCCGAAGTAAAATTAAATCTAGAATTACTATTGCATTGTGAAAAGCTTCTAGCAACATCGCTGATAGCAATCATTGTTTCAGCTGAGTCGTTCAAGCATCGAAATGATCGTAGGTGTATTATCGATGACAGAGAAGCTGAAGTAAGAACAACCATTTTAGCATAAAACATTGCAGTAGTTGTATGGTCACGGCATTTCCCACTGAGCAGTCGTTGCAACGAACAACATAACAATGTGATGCACAAGCCCGCTGCAAAAACAACGACCAGTCTAATGTCGGCGGAGAGTAGTTCACGCTCGACAAGTATTGACGAAAAAACAAACACTGGATGGAAAAATAAGTAAAACAAATAGCATAGTTCATTGAAATACGCTGACAAACTGCTGCAAACACTGAGATACTTATTGGAGCAGTCATCGGGAACGTAGGAAATCACGAAAGCGGTCAACGTCAATGGTAGTAGTGCGTAGCAATCTGACCAAGCAATGTTAATATTTGGATGCAAATATATCGAAGCCAACAGCGCTATCAACGAAATAATCTAAAATACGAACGAAACTTGAAAATGTTTCATATGATTAAAAAAATAATTTTTATTAAATAACAGTTCAATTCAGATAGTAAGTCCAAAATTTACAGGAGTTAGTTTCGCAAAAATAATAATCAACATTTCCTTCCAATCTTTGGAAATATGCGAACAATCACCGCTGCTTGTACAACAACAATTTAAGATATGTGCAGCTATCTGGTAAAAACCAAAAGTAAAATCAATTTCAATTTTAAGTATACATTTAGCTTCACTTTGGCGTCAATAGTTTTAAACAACTTCACGAAAGTTAAGTCATTTCAGTTTCATTTATAGTTTAGTAGCTCAAGCATAATTTATCCACAGAGAATTAAGTGAATTTGATTTCGACTTCGGAAGTTGAACATAAAATTAAATAATTTCAAATCGCCAACTGGAAATAAGTTCGTTGTGAATTTTACAATATCTATGGTATATGCCATCAAGGTTAAATAACGGGCCCTATAATTTCCATTGCATATAAATAGAATTATGGCGTTTACTTTTAAACTAACAGCATTTTTTCCGATATCATGAAGTAATCAAGCTGACCATATTTATGGCTTTTGTAATGCGTGAGACCACTTAAGTACGTACGCAATCGTTGTTCTTTTGTAAAACTGCGAGTGGAATGGTGCAAAAATTAGCTGTTTAGTGAACGCACCCAAGGGTTCTGTGATGTGCTCACATAATTTGCGTACGCCTACTTTTGTTCATTTCGCACGTTTATCAGCCTTCATCAAATGGCATGCTGAATCGGACAGCTATATTTGCGCTCTGTGTAAGTAATGATAGAACACGAAAGAAACGCTATCAGCAATCGAGTTTTTACGTGTAAGCGATCAGAAAATTGCAATGCTAAATCATAATATAGCTACCATGAACAGCACCTAGGTTTTGCTTGCAGTAATCAAATCATGTTCGTGTGTATAAAAGAAAATCGTAGCTTGTGCACGTTCATCGTTTTTACGACTGTAAAAATGCCCCGTGTTAATAACGACCCTTCTATTTTCGTCGCGGCACCTGATTTAAAACTCAATTTAAAAACAAAATCAACCAGGATTTCGGTCTAGTCATCTATATCTTGGTAACGAACACACCGATTTTGTTAAAATTTCTAGGTTAATACTATTTCGAATTCAATTCTTATAGTGTTAATAACGCTCTTATAGCCCATACATGCTCATAGGGAAGGGTAGAATGGTTACACCACCTCCGTGACGTTGGAGCCCCTAGAAGAGAAACGTCGACGTCTAATATTTGTATGCTGATTTATTGTTTTAATTTAAATTTAAATTTTAGTGTATGATACTTGCAAAATATCACTAAAATTTTCACTCATATTTTTCGTGGTGATTTGAAGTACAATATGTCGAATATCATTTAACACTGTTGTCTAATTGCATTAGCGCACATTTTTATATTTATTTACGTAGTATAAAGCTGTGATGCCAGCCAGTCAACAGTCATACAAGTCGTTTAAACGTGCAATTCCCACACTGCTACAACAAACAGTTATTGAAGTAAACGTTAAATATTTATCTCATGACTATGTAATATGCCTTACTTGCAAACCTTTACAATTGTGTCTAATACGTAGACTTGCTAACAATGTACCAGCAAGATATTGCCAAGCACGACTTGTTGAGAGGTAAAAATTGACTGCTTCGCTTATAAATTTAGCTGTTACAATTGAACCAGCAAAAGAACAAAACCCTGCCAAAATTATCGCGTTGAAGACAAAATAATTCGAACGAATCTGGAATGTCTTATACAAAACGTTCGCTACAATTGTAAACTGATTGTTGATTGAAATTATCCAGACATGATACAACGGATTCGTTCCAGCATTATATGCATCTACACAAGCTAGCGATGCGTTTTGAATTGAAACATCGCCTAATACGTTCCAAGCAAAGTAGAAATTCGACAGCGACCACAGTGACGATAGCAGTGTTACATGAAAGTCTTCGAATAGCTTTGGAGAATCAAGTACAACTGAAGCAACCACAAACGATCCAAAATATAACAAGCCAAAACGAAGCAACCATTGACTAGCTTCGAGACTGGAATAGGGTTTACTTTTTCCTTGAGATCCGACGTTCAGGCACAACGACGCAGCTGAATAACCCCCGATAAACAAAAACATATCGTAACCAAGTAGTCCGCCAGAAAAATAATTTGCAAATACATTTCTAATAATAATTATTAACAATGCAAAGCTTTTTATTGTTTCACCGCTGCCAAACATATTGTACAACAATGCTTGACACAATTTATGAAGCTGATCAAAATGGTAATCACGCTGAGTTTTAATAAATAATAGATAATCCAATTATAAGTGCCAAAAAGCAAGCACCAGTATATGGGAGTTAACTGATTTATTTGCTTAATGTAGTTTCTTCTCCCCCGCTAGCCAGATGATCCATGTTTTGTTAACGACCTAAAAACAACTCAAGAGAGATATACACACGTATACAATCGTGTTCATGTTATATATATGCGATATAAATGTATACGCAACAATATGTTACATATTCATGTAACCGAACTGGTTTCCCCTGACATCACTAAAAGAAATAATTGTGAACTTATCGGTTTGTCCGTCGGTGTAAACTCATTATTTCTCTTCGGCTGGGTGGATTCTGATATTTTTTGCTGGATAATAAAAGAACAAATAATTGTGAACTTTTCGGTTTGTCCGTCGGTTTAAACTTATTATATCTCTTCTGCTAGGCGGATTCTGACAATTTTTGCTGGATAATAAAAGAAGAAATAATTATGAACTTTTCGGTTTGTCCGTCGGTGTAAACTTTTTATATCTCTTCGACTGGCTGGATTCTGACAATTTTTGCTGGATAATAAAAGAAGAAATAATTGTGAACTTTTCGGTTTGTCCGTAGGTGCAAGCTCATTATATCTCTTCAGCTGGGTGGATTCTGACAATTTTTGCTGGATAATAAAAGAAGAAGTAATTGTGAACTTTTCGGTTTGTCCGTCGATGTAAACTCATTATATCTCTTCGGTTGGATGGATTCTGACAATTTTTCCTTTATAATAAAAGAAGAAATAATTGTGAACTGTTCGGTTTGTCCGTCGGTGTAAACTCATTATATCTCTTCGGCTGGGTGGATTCTGACAATTTTTGCTGGATAATAAAAGAAGAAATAATTGTGAACTTTTCGGTTTGTCCGTCGGTGTAAACTTTTTATATCTCTTCACCTGGCTGGATTCTAACAATTTTTGCTGGACAGTAAAAGAAGAAATAATTATGAACTTTTCGGTTTGTCCGTCGGTGTAAACTTATTATATCTCTTCGGCTGGGTGGATTCTGACAATTTTTGCTGGATAATAAAAGAAGAAATAATTGTGAACTTTTCGGTTTGTCCGTCGGTGTAAACTCATTATATCTCTCCGGCTGGGTGGATTTTGCCAATTTTTGCTGGATATTAAAAGCGATGGGGATATTGGCTGCCACCTATTTGTTGCACACGTATTGCTTCAACCCTTTCCCGCAATAGAACCACATGTGTGACAATGTACGTTGCGACACAATGCGTATACTGAGTTCGTCGTGCGGCGTGCGATTGTACGTGGGTAGTTATTGTTCGCTCGCTTTGTGAGGTTCCTTAAGGAACCGAACCACAGGTTCTAAATGCCCCAGTGGCTAACTTACACGGCACTCATCAAAATGATCTAGTTCAATCCGCTGTCGTACCACATTGTACTCCACATTGTACAAAATACATAATAATTTAGCGGAAAAGGATTAAGGACATTTGGAACCATCTAAATAGATTTTATGGTATAGCCGTCTACAGATCGCCCTGACTTTGTTATATTTTTTGCAAAGGCATGATATAGTGAAACGTTTGTGTAATTGCGTATTTTCAACACCAAATTCATTTGCAACAAAAAATGTGCTGCAAGCAGTAAAGACGCAGTGGTGTATAACAAAAGTAAATTTAACTGATTCGGCTTTCTAAGTGCAAAATTTGTCAAGAATATATTTGTGTGATTGTTTTGAGTACAGATATAAGAGGCATGCCAAATGTGCGATAAAAATTGTCAGTGCGACAAGCTTGCCCTAAAGTGAGACAGAGCTTAAACACATCATAGAAAAGCTTAAAATATGCAACATTCAGGGCTTTCAGTGTGTAATTAACAAAAATCTTTTGAACGTTCCAAGCGCTAAACAGTTCAAAGATTTACTTAAACAGGTACACATAACTCGTTTTTTACATTATGACAGACACATATAGTCAGTTGTAAGAGGGCAATCCTAATTCAATTAGTCCTTATTGGTTGACACAATGGTGTTTATTTGTTGTAACAAGAATAACAATATTTAGTTTCAATTTATAAAATATATCTGTGATCAACCAATAAAATTTCGTTTGTATGTTTAATTTAATTGAACATCCGGAATTGGTAATACGTGTTATTGTACTATTCAAATACTATACCTCAGAAGATGAAATTTTCAAAACTTACTCAGTGAGTTTCTGGAATCTTGAAAGTGAACGGCAAATTTATTACGTTTATTTGGCTAGTCTAACTGCTTTAAACTTTAGTTTATCTCCCAGTTTTAAATCGTCGGAGTATAGCATTACTCGACTATGTAATGGCTGACCTCAGCGCAATTTTGTTAAACATTGGCATTCTATTTACAAGTAGAATTCAGGGCCGGCATTAGCACCCTCCGCACCCCAATTGCACCAGGGATTCTGCTCATATTTTTTGATTTTTAATTACTTCGAGCAGACGAGTGTTCGAATTTGTCTCCAGGAAAGGAACTCTGAAGGATCTTAAATTTGCCTACCATTTTTGTTAAAATCGGTCTAAATGCAATCTATTATTAATACGTCGCGAACCAGCCAATATTTACCCAATTTTTCAAAAATTTTTGTCAATTTTCCAAAAATTTGCGGCACGTATTCAGCGAACTGGGTGCGAGAAAGGCGGTGTGTAGCCTCAGAGGCCCCTCACATCGTACATAGGTCGGAGCGCCCCCGACATCATAGTTCGGGGCAAGAATGGAATGTATTCAAGGGCCGTGGTTCGCCCTTTTTGGTAGGTCATGGGTCAGAAACACTTGGTCGTAAATCACATTGCCATTATTCCACTGAGACATTACATACAAAGATAGTAAACTCCCTCAAATCTAAATGGCAGCTTTTAAATTCACCCTAAACTTCAGGCTTGTAGTTTGTCTCATAATGCTTTTGTATTTAATTAAAATGCATTAATACCTATTAGTTACGCAGAGTGACACTAATATTTGTTTTCATTGTAGCCGTATAAATAATGCGCTTTCATTAAGGCTGTCAGCTTTGATTTATGCCATATCAAAAAATTATAGGATATTTCATTATTAACACAGCAAAAATATTTATTATACACTTTTTCCAATTGAAACGGTTCGCGGCATGGAATCTGTGGCATTTTGTA
>JASANE010024106.1:0-13172 GCA_030248225.1 Trileptium ribeirensis | reverse complement strand
ATCATGACGGCTACAGATATATAAAACGTAGAAGGAGAATTCTTCATTATTTATGAATTAAACGCAGGAATTTTAGAATTTTTAGTTGCGTTTTTCTTTAGCAAGCCTAATCATTATTACATATTATAATGAACAGAAGTGCATATTGTTTGGAAAAATTCAAACACGGTAAACTTGATATTTAGCAAAGTGGTGACTAGGGTTTGTGAAATTTTACATCTATCGCTTCTCGGCCTTTTGGCTAAGATCAAAGTGTAGTATCTGTTCTTATCAGTTTAATATCTGTATATTTACATGATCCCAATGATATTAATCTGTATTTTGGAGGCGCGATTTGATGTGGATTCTCACTGCCCTCCCACCTCACGGGGTTGGCCCCGCTTGCGATTTGCCGGGACCGGCCCGCTTCCCAAAAGGGGAAAGCACCCCGATAGAAACAATAAATTGTACCTACAATCTCTGACCATATGCTATAGAATTGGGACGTGGATCCCAACCATGGCCTTTAAGGCGCGATTGGATGCGGCACTTTACTGCCCTCCGACGGGTTGGGCCCCGCCCCGCCATTTTGCGGGGATTGCCCTGCTTCCCGAAAAGGGAGCACCCTGATAGAAACAATAAATTGTACTAACACACCCCTCTGACCACACGCCAGAATTGACGCTACCCAATCTGGGGCCTTTAAGGCGCGATCGGATTGCCGCAGTTTACTGCCCTCGATCATGGGGTTGGGCGGGGATCGGCCCCGTCCCAAAAAAAGGGGAAGCAATCTGATAGAAACAATAAATTGTACCTAGCACAACCTCCTACCATATGTATAGATCGGGACGCCATCCCCAAATGATCTGGCCTTAAAGGCGCGATCGGATGCGGCAGTCTCACCCCTCCCGATCACGGGGTTGGGCCCCCGCCCCGGATCTTTATGGGGATTGCCCTGTTCCCGAAGGGACAATTCCCTGATAGAAACAATAAATTGTACCTAACACAATCTTCTTGACGCATAGACGCTACCCAATGATCTGGCCTTTTAAGGCGGCGCATCGGATGCGGCAGTTTACGGCCCCTCTCCGATCACGGGGTTGGGCCCCGCGGGGGATCGGCCCGCTTCCCAAAAGGGAAGCAATCTGATAGAAACAATAAAATTGTACTAACACAATCTCTGACCATAAACGCTGATAGAATCGTAGGATCCCAATGATCTGGCGGGGTCTCAAGGCGCGATTCGGATGCGGCAGATTGATCCTCCCGGCCTCGGCCCCGTGCTGGGATTGCGGGATTCGCCGCGCTTCCCGAGAGGGAGCAATCTAATAGAAACAATAAAAACTAAACAAAAACAATCTCTGACCATATGCTGAGTAGAATCCACGTGATCCCAAATGCATTTCTTGGCCTTTAGGCGCGATTGGACGCGGCAGTTTACTGCCCTCCCATCACGGGCTCCGCCCCGCCACCTCGGTCCGCCCCGCTTCCCAAAAAGGGTACAATAAACAATAAAATTGTACTAACACAAATTACCCTCTGTGACCACACGTGATAGAATTTGACGCTAATCCACCACGATTTGGGGCCTTTAAAACTGTGATTTCGCGGCAGTTTACCGCCCTCTTTGATCATGAAATCGGGCCCCGCCTTGCATCGTGGGGATTGTCCTCAAAAAGGGGAAGGATGATAGAAACAATAAATTGTACCTAACACAATCTCCCACCACACGCCCCATAGATTTGACGTGATCCCAATGATCTGGCCTTTAGGCCTATTGGATTACGCGGCACCTCACCCTCCCATCACGGGGCTTGGCCCCGCCCCGGGATCGTGGTGTCGCCCCGCTTCCCGAAAGGAAGTAATCTGATAGAAACAATAATCTCGTACTAACACAATCTCTGACCACACGCTGATAGATCAGTGTATCCCCAATGACTTGGCCTTTAAGGCGCGATTGGACGCGGCAGCCTCCCCACTGCCCTCCGATCATGGGTTGGCCCCGGCCCTGCACTATTTGCCGGGATCGGCCCGCTTCCGAAGGGAGCAATCTGATAGAAACAATAAATTGTACTAACACAATCTCCTACCATATGCTGATACAATTTCGACGTGATCCCAATGATCTAATGATCTGGCCTTTAAGGCGCGATCGGATGCGCAGTTTACTGCCTGGGTTGGCCCCGCTATTTGTGGGGATGGGCCCGCTTCCGAAGGGACACCGACAGAAACAATAAATTGTACTAACACAATCTCTGACCATATGCTATAGAGTCGACGTGATCCCAAATGATCTGGCCTCCAAGGGCGCGATCGGATGCGCGGGGGGACTGCCCTCCCATCACGGGCTCCGCCCCGGCCTTGCACTATTTGTGGGATCGGCCCGGCTTCCCAAAAGGAGTATATAGAAACAATAAATTGTACTAACACAATCTCTGACCATATGCTATATGACTGTATCCCAATGATCTGGCCTTTAGCGCCGCTATTGGATGCGGAGTCCCGCCCTCCCATCACGAGGCCCCGCCCTGCACTATTTGTGGGGATCTCGGGGCCCGCTTCCCGAAGGGGGAGTACTGATAGAGACAATAAATTGTACTAACAGGATCTCTGACCATATGCTATAGAATTGACGACCCAAATATCCTGCCTTTAGGCCTATTTTGCGCTCCTCCCACCGCGCATTCGGCCAGCTTCCCGAAAAGGGGAGCAATCTATACAATAAATTGTACTAACACAACTCTGACCATATGCTATAGAATTGACGCTACCCGCACCAAACATCTTGGCCTTTAAGGCGCGATCGGACGTGGCAGTTCTCACCGCCCTTTCACCTCACGGGTCTCGGCCCCGTCCGGTGGCAATTTGCCCGCTTCCCGGAAGGAGTACTGAAAGAAAACAATAAATTGTACTGAGCAGTTCTGTCTCTGCAGAGATTCGACATGATCCCACGATTTAGTGAGGCGCGGAGTTCACGGCCGTTTGGCCCCGCTCTTGCACCATTGTGGGGGGATCGGCCCGCTTCCCGAACGGGAAGCAATATCTAAAAAGAAAGAATAAATTGTAGCGAGCAGTTTGTTCTCTGCAATAGATTCGACATGATCACAATGACATTGATCTGATTTATGAGGCGCGATCGCACTGTGGCAGTTCACTGCCCTCCGATCAGGTTGGCCCCGCCTTGCGTCCGCGGATCCGCCGCTTCCCGAAAAGGGAAGCAATATCTAAAAGAAAAGAGCAAATTGTACTGAGCAGTTCTGTCTCGCAATAGATTCGACACGATCCCAATGACATCGATCTGATCTCACTAGGGCGCGATTCGATGTGGCAATTTATTTTCCGGGTGGGGTTGGCCCCGCCTTGCACCATTTTGCCGGGGCAATCGGGGTTCCCAAAAAGGGAAGCAATCTGATAGAAACAATAAATTGTACTAACACAATCTCTGAATTATAGAGTCGAGACGTAGATCCCAATGATCGGCCTTTAAGGCGCGATCGGATGCGGCAGTTCACTGCCCTCCGATCATGGGAACTCGGCCCCGCCGGGCCATCTCGCGGGATCGGCCCGCTTCCCTTTCGGGAAGCGGGCCGATCCCCACAAATAGTGCAGGGCGGGGCCAAACCCATGATGGGAGGGCAGGTAACTGCCGCATCCAATCGCCTCATAAAAGGATAGAAGTCATTGGGATCATGTGGAATCTATTGCAAATGGTCAGAGACTGCGTCAGTACTATTTCATTGCTTTTGCATCATATTGCTTCCCTTTTGGGAAGCGGGCCTGAATACCCACAAATAGTGTAAGGCGGGGCCAACCCATGATCGGAGGGCAGTAAACTGCCACATCGAATCGCGCCTCATAAATCAGATCAATGTCATTGGGATCATGTCGAATCTATTGCAGAGAACAGAACTGCTCAGTACAATTTATTCTTTCTTTTAGATATTGCTTCCCGTTCGGGAAGCGGGCCGATCCCCACAAATAGTACAAGGCGGGGCCAACCCATGATCGGAGGGCAGTAAACTGCCACATCGAATCGCGCCTCATAAATCAGATCAATGTCATTGGGATCATGTCGAATCTATTGCAGAGAACAGAACTGCTCAGTACAATTTATTCTTTCTTTTTCACATATTCTTCCCTTTCGGGAAGCGGGCCTATCCCACAAATAGTACAAGGCGGGGCCAACCCATGATCGGAGGGCAGTAAACTGCCACATCGAATCGCGCCTCATAAATCAGATCAATGTCATTGGGATCATGTCGAATCTATTGCAGAGAACAGAACTGCTCAGTACAATTTATTCTTTCTTTTAGATATTGCTTCCCGTTCGGGAAGCGGGCCGATCCCCACAAATAGTGCTAGGCGGGGCCAACCCATGATCGGAGGGCAGTAAACTGCCACATCCAATCGCGCCTCATAAATGCCAGATCATCATGGGATCATGTCAATTCTATAGCAGATGGTCAGAGATTGTGTTAGTACAATTTATTCTTTCTTTTAGATATTGCTTCCCGTTCGGGAAGCGGGCCGATCCCCACAAATAGTGCAAGGCGGGGCCAACCCATGATCGGAGGGCAGTAAACTGCCGCATCCAATCGCGCCTTAAAGGCCAGATCATAAATCAGTTTTATAGCATATGGTCAGAGATTGGGTTAGTACAAATTGTTTCTATCAGACTTACTTCCCTTTCGGAAGGTAAAATGGGGCCGATCCCCACAAATAGTGCAGGGCGGGGCCAACCCATGACGGTGGGAGGTAAACTGCCGCATCCAATCGCGCCTGAAAGGCCCTCAGAGCGAGATCATTGGGATCATGTCAATTCTATAGCATATGGTCAGAGATTGTGTTAGTACAATTTATTGTTTCTATCAGATTGCTTCCCTTTCGGGAAGCGGGCCGATCCCCACAAATAGTGCAAGGCGGGGCCAACCCATGATCGGAGGGCAGTAAACTGCCACATCGAATCGCGCCTCATAAATCAGATCAATGTCATTGGGATCATGTCGAATCTATTGCAGAGAACAGAACTGCTCAGTACAATTTATTCTTTCTTTTAGATATTGCTTCCCTTTCGGGAAGCGGGCCGATCCCCACAAATAGTGCAAGGCGGGGCCAACCCATGATCGGAGGGCAGTAAACTGCCACATCGAATCGCGCCTCATAAATCAGATCAATGTCATTGGGATCATGTCGAATCTATTGCAGAGAACAGAACTGCTCAGTACAATTTATTCTTTCTTTTTACATATCGCTTCCCTTTCGGGAAGCGGGCCGATCCCCACAAATAGTGCAAGGCGGGGCCAACCCATGATCGGAGGGCAGTAAACTGCCACATCGAATCGCGCCTCATAAATCAGATCAATGTCATTGGGATCATGTCGAATCTATTGCAGAGAACAGAACTGCTCAGTACAATTTATTGTTTCTTTTAGATTGCTTCCCTTCCGGGAAGCGGGCCGATCCCCACAAATAGTGCTAGGCGGGGCCAACCCATGATCGGAGGGCAGTAAACTGCCACATCCAATCGCGCCTTAAAGGCCAGATCATTGGGATCACGTCAATTCTATAGCATATGGTCAGAGATTGTGTTAGTACAATTTATTGTTTCTATCAGATTGCTTCCCTTTCGGGAAGCGGGCCGATCCCCACAAATAGTGCAGGGCGGGGCCAACCCATGATCGGAGGGCAGTAAACTGCCGCATCCAATCGCGCCTTAAAGGCCAGATCATTGGGATCACTAGATGGTAGAGAGCATGTCATTTTGTTTTGTTCTTCCTTCGGGAGCGGGGTTTTGTGCGGGCGGGGTGATCGGGGGCGTTGCGTCTCGCGCTAGGATATGATCACGTCAAATCTCTATATGCATATGGTCAGAGATTGTGTTAGTACAATTTATTGTTTCTATCAGATTGCTTCCCTTTTTGGGAAGCGGGCCGATCCCCACAAATAGTGCAGGGCGGGGCCAACCCATGATCGGAGGGCAGTAAACTGCCGCATCCAATCGCGCCTTAAAGGCCAGATCATTGGGATCACGTCAATTCTATAGCATATGGTCAGAGATTGTGTTAGTACAATTTATTGTTTCTATCAGTTGTGCGCGGGGGTTTGTGGGCGTTTCGTCGCGCCTCTTCTCTTCTTGGTCTTCTCTTCCCCTGCTCTCTTTTTTTCTTTTATTGCTTCCCTTTTGGGAAGCGGGCCGATCCCCACAAATAGTGCAAGGCGGGGCCAACCCAGTATCGGAGGGGGCAGTAAACTGCCGCATCCAATCGCGCCTTAAAGGCCAGATTAATATCATTGGGATCACGTCAATTTATAGCATATGGTCAGAGATTGTGTTAGTACAATTTATTGTTTCTATCAGATTGCTTCCCTTTCGGGAAGCGGGCCGATCCCCACAAATAGTGCAGGGCGGGGCCAACCCATGATCGGAGGGCAGTAAACTGCCGCATCCAATCGCGCCTTAAAGGCCAGATCATTGGGATCACGTCAATTCTATAGCATATGGTCAGAGATTGTGTTAGTACAATTTATTGTTTCTATCAGATTACTTCCCTTTCGGGAAGCGGGCCGATCCCCACAAATAGTGCAGGGCGGGGCCAACCCATGATCGGAGGGCAGTAAACTGCCGCATCCAATCGCGCCTAAAAGGAGATCATTGGGAGCACGTGGGGTTCTGTTTTTTCTTGGTTTTTCGGGCTTCTCGGCGGGCTCGTCTCTCTCTTTTCTTTTTCTTCAATTCTATAGCATATGGTCAGAGATTGTGTTCAGTACAATTTATTGTTTCTATCAGATTGCTTCCCTTTTGGGAAGCGGGCCGATCCCCACAAATAGTGCAAGGCGGGGCCAACCCATGATCGGAGGGCAGTAAACTGCCGCATCCAATCGCGCCTTAAAGGCCAGATCATTGGGATCACGTCAATTCTATAGCATATGGTCAGAGATTGTGTTAGTACAATTTATTGTTTCTATCAGATTGCTTCCCTTTTGGGAAGCGGGCCGATCCCCACAAATAGTGCAAGGCGGGGCCAACCCATGATCGGAGGGCAGTAAACTGCCGCATCCAATCGCGCCTTAAAGGCCAGATCATTGGGATCACGTCAATTCTATAGCATATGGTCAGAGATTGTGTTAGTACAATTTATTGTTTCTATCAGATTGCTTCCCTTTCGGGAAGCGGGCCGATCCCCACAAATAGTGCAGGGCGGGGCCAACCCATGATCGGAGGGCAGTAAACTGCCGCATCCAATCGCGCCTTAAAGGCCAGATCATTGGGATCACGTCAATTCTATAGCATATGGTCAGAGATTGTGTTAGTACAATTTATTGTTTCTATCAGATTGCTTCCCTTTTGGGAAGCGGGCCGATCCCCACAAATAGTGCAAGGCGGGGCCAACCCATGATCGGAGGGCAGTAAACTGCCGCATCCAATCGCGCCTTAAAGGCCAGATCATTGGGATCACGTCAATTCTATAGCATATGGTCAGAGATTGTGTTAGTACAATTTATTGTTTCTATCAGATTGCTTCCCTTTCGGGAAGCGGGCCGATCCCCACAAATAGTGCAGGGCGGGGCCAACCCATGATCGGAGGGCAGTAAACTGCCGCATCCAATCGCGCCTTAAAGGCCAGATCATTGGGATCACGTCAATTCTATAGCATATGGTCAGAGATTGTGTTAGTACAATTTATTGTTTCTATCAGATTGCTTCCCTTTTGGGAAGCGGGCCGATCCCCACAAATAGTGCAAGGCGGGGCCAACCCATGATCGGAGGGCAGTAAACTGCCGCATCCAATCGCGCCTTAAAGGCCAGATCATTGGGATCACGTCAATTCTATAGCATATGGTCAGAGATTGTGTTAGTACAATTTATTGTTTCTATCAGATTGCTTCCCTTTCGGGAAGCGGGCCGATCCCCACAAATAGTGCAGGGCGGGGCCAACCCATGATCGGAGGGCAGTAAACTGCCGCATCCAATCGCGCCTTAAAGGCCAGATCATTGGGATCACGTCAATTCTATAGCATATGGTCAGAGATTGTGTTAGTACAATTTATTGTTTCTATCAGATTGCTTCCCTTTTGGGAAGCGGGCCGATCCCCACAAATAGTGCAAGGCGGGGCCAACCCATGATCGGAGGGCAGTAAACTGCCACATCCAATCGCGCCTCAAAAATCAGATTAATATCATTGGGATCATGTCGATCCCGTACCAGATATTAAACTGATAAGAACAGATACTACACTTTGATCTTAGCCAAAAGGCCGAGAAGCGATAGATGTAAAATTTCACAAACCCTAGTCACCACTTTGCTAAATATCAAGTTTACCGTGTTTGAATTTTTCGCAAACAATATGCACTTCTGTTCATTATAATATGTAATAATGATTAGGCTTGCTGAGAAAACGCAACTAAAAATTCTAAAATTCCTGCGTTTAATTCATAAATAATGAATTCTCCTTCTACGTTTTATATATCTGTAGCCGTCATGAATTAATAAGCCCGGGAACCACTGTAAATCAAGCATGGCATGCTGACGGCGTTCCACAGAGTATCGTTTTGGTCCATACGCTTTTTCTGCTCTATATAAATGATGTAAATTTTTCTGCTTTTGTAAACCGTTTGCTGATGTTAAACTAGTCCTTAACGATAGCATTTTTTCAGCATCGTGCCTCCAGAGAGCTTTAAACTTTTTGTTCTGGTCTAACGTTTGACAACTAAAAATCTCAATTTCAAAATATAGTGTATTACATTTTGGTCTCAATGTAATTATATCGGTCAATTTCTCATCTGAGATGCAAACCCCTGTCGCGACCTAGGGATAACTATTAGCAGGCACATGAAATTTGAGGCCCATATAAACGGCATACTGACAAAGGAACACTTAAGGTTATTAATACATTATTAATCATTATCATTATTAATAACACAATTAAGGTTATTAATATAATTGTTCCGTTGTATTCTAACAAGCCACATTGACACAATGGTTCTTGTGCTCATCACATACGTGCTGCCTGTTCTTGAATACTCAGGACAGGTGTGGTCACAATACCAGGTGTCCGACATAGACAAACTGAAGAGCGTGGAACGCTACGTTGCCCGTTGCTCGTGCTCGCGTTTTCCCAAGATCGTATCAAAATTTCTATCTAGAGCGTCGTCTAAAAGGCAGAGTCAAATACTTAAACTTAGAGGCGAATTTAAATATTTCCAAAGTCGGGGTCATAGTAAAAAAACTACTTAAACATAGGTTTATCACAAAACTATACATGTGTAGCTTTGCTACCGACTAATTTTGACAGCTGGAATTCACTTCCCAGCCATATTGGTAGGGAGCCGCTGATCCGAGCGGAAAATCGACAAAGTAGCGTCTTGACAAAGTGAACTTGAGCTAATTCCTCAGTTTCGCAAAAAAACTATAATCAGATATAAGCTGATCGTGTCAATTTCTGATTAACAATGTTTATTAGTGTATCTTATTCGGAATACCTTATTACTATATTTCAATCTATTACTGAATACGACTAAAAAGTACTTTGATTTTGTTATTGCCATACATGCACTGTGAAATATGTTTGTAAATATCTTGAGTTGAAATATATCAAAATTTATAAAATATTAAAATATCGTAATGACTGAAATTTGTTATGCTATTTAAAAAAATAAAATATCGAAGGCAGTATTCGGGAGGCATTATCTCTATAATGAACGTCATTACAGTATCAATACATAAATAAGTCGCTGATCTCCAATATAGAAGAACAAAAGAGAGTATATGGCAGATACCTTCGTATGGCTATATTAACCCTTGTTCTGACTCCGCCTCCCAACAAAGAACAAAATTCTATCGCTTTCTATTGAATCGTGGGCTTACGTATCGCTACAATAACTGCGACATCTGCTACGCATAATATAATTTGCTTTTACATCCAAACTCTACATTTCCGAATACTTAGTGAATTACCTTTTGTTACATTCCGCTCACTGTACGGCAGATGCTACTTTGTCAACAATACAGTTGTTCCATCGTATAAAGTAATAATAATAATAATAAAGAAACATTTATAAAGCGCCCTTTTCGCCGGAGCGTTACAAAAGCGCTGACAAATTACACATAAGAAAACACAAACAAGGAATGTACAAACCACTAATACATAGACAATTGAAATATTCAGAACAGGTAGAGTGACAATAAGGTTTTTTTACATATATACATTTTAATACACACAATCAAGCAAGATCTAAGCACTGATGAATTGACATTGACGAGGAAATAAGTGAGTGTTAAGTTTAGATTTGAACGCAAATAGCGTTAATTCAGAGTCCCTTAATGATCGCGGTAATGTGTTCCATAGTGACGGCGCTTGAAAGGCGAATGTTTTTGTTCGTGTGCCGTGTGTTTGGAGTAAACGTTCACTCGATAGGCGCGGTGTCGCTGCTGAGTGCAACATGTTGGCCAAGTATTTGGGTTCATTTGAAGCCAACACATTGTATACAATTACTAAAATTTTAAACGTAATTCGTTCTCGAAGAGGTAGCCAATGAAGACGTCGTAATACCGGACTAATAGGATCCCATTTTGCTGAGCACGCAACTATTCTTGCAGCGGTGTGTAAAGTTCGGCGTAGAGGTTGCATGATGTACGTTGGGACATTTAAATATAAGGCGTTACAATAATCAAGTCTACTCATAACAAACGCCCGTATCATGGTTTGTGCAGTATCATCACTCAGTCGGCGTCGGAGGCGGCTAATTGAGCGGAGTTGCCAGGCGCAGGTGGCAGATAACTGGTTAATGTGTTGAACCATGGTTAGTTGATTGTCTAAAGTAACCCCTAGTATTTTTATGGTATTAGTCGGTATGATAGTTGCCGACCCTATTACAGTTGGTGGTCCAGTTAAATTCCCTGAATGGAAATAAATTAGTTGGGTTTTAGAATCGTTTAGAATTAAGTTATTTGTGTTAAACCAATGTTTCAGTCTATGTAGAAGATCTGTCAGTGATGGTATCTTTTATAGATTACTCGGCTCACAACATCCTTTCAATTTTAAAAATTTTGTGAAAGTAATGGTGCAATGAGAATTTGTGACAATGCGTAGTATTCCCTTAATGTCGCATAGGTTTCATCATGCAACTTGTAGGCCCATGCCTCCTTTAGGGGCAGGACGTTATATTGGGTTTAGTATATAGCTCACATAAGGACTTTAGCTTAGGCTTTAGTGTATCGAAAACAGCATAGCATAAATTTCACTTCAACTCCTAAAAGTTACATTGGCCCCATTTGATGTCAACACAACACTAGACATAAAACTCGAAATCATAATTATAGGTGAAGCTTTTACGGTATGAGAATTATAAAAAATGAGCAAATCGAGTTTTTCTTCAATTCGAACTAAATCCCGTTTTGTTATAGGATACGTTATTTCTTGTGTGTCTTGATTACATTTTCGTGCTATACGATTTTACAAAGCCGAACGGCACTCGATAAAATAATACATTATACACTTAATATTGATCACCATATTTGCTCCGCCAGTGCATAATCGATCGAAATTTAAGCAAGTATAACCCAGTATTATCGGAGAGTCAACAGGTGCGTTCTGCGGACATTTATCTGGTTAAAAATGAATAATGTTACGAGTGTGGTGCTCGAAAAAATAACCCTTATTTATCAACCTCAATTTATGGTGGTAGCTTTGCAACTATTTGTTGTTTTCTATAAAAAAACAAACTCTCGCAAAGGCGAACAGAATCAATTCCCAAACTTTTAAGAACGAATCGTGGACAATCCGCTGCTAAACCTTGGAAACGTGCTGGTGGGACGAATTAGCACAATAACGCTAAATCTAATATATATACGTCACCTACGACGAAATTACAACCCATACAGCGGTTTACTCCAAGTCAGCGTCCAACTCACACAGGACCTTCTTCCCCGCCGACCGACTTTGCGGTGCCCGTTCCCACCGCTGTGGTTTCGTTAGATAGCAGCTAGGGACAGTAGGAATCTCGTTAATCCATTCATCCGCGTCACTAATTAGATGACGAGGCATTTGGCTACCTTAAGAGCGTCATAGTTACTCCCGTCGTTTACCCTCGCTCGATAGAATGTCTTCACTTAGACATTCAGAGCACTGGGCAGAAATGATTGTAGTTTTTGACTGTATTTTTTTCAACAGAAGTAGGCATAACGATTACAACTTGGAAAGAATGGGAAACTGAGCGAGTGAGCTACTTTGCACATAGACGCCATTTGCTCGTTCTAAATTCAGCTCTCTGAGCATCTTTAAAGTCACACATTAGCGATTGTATCAATAGAACCCAATGAAGAGTTAAAACGCTGAATCCAACGTGGTTAAAAAGTTAAATAATCCTATACCGCCTTTTAGCCCAACAAGCAAAAGCTTGTCATAATTTTGAAAATTTAACTTTTTGCGGTATACAACAAACTTTTGCTCATAGCTCCAAAACGACAGCTTTGACAAAAAATACTAACGTCAAATTTGTAGCTATTATGGATTGTGTATGGTAGTCTCCATACTTCGATCCGATGCCTCTGACAGGAGTTATAAAATGTTGGGTGACTCTAAATGTCCAAAACAAAACAATGTTAAATTCGTATGGGATTTATGACAATTTTAGGAAAAAAAATCGCAGCAGCAACAGAAACCGAGAATAACATCTACGTTTCGTCACCTGTAGAATAAAAAATATGCGAAACCCCATCAACGTGGTCAATATTTATGCGACCAACTGACGGACAAAAAATGGCTCGACTTCGTCCAAATTTTATATCTGGTTCCCTCGTGCTCATTTGTCAACCAACCGATTTAAATCACAATATCCTCCAACAGTTTCTATGTTCTCGCTAGGTTTAGGAAAAATTTGGTACTACAGCAGCTACCTTTAGCTGCTGCAGCTGTCTGGATAACTGTATATGAGACCATTTGTTAAGGCTCTTCATATATTCAGCAGGAATATTGAATTAGCTTTACATATCTAAAGCTGCACTCGAGCTTTTAATTTCTATTGATTCTCGCTTTAGCAATTTTATATTCAATTTCTTCAAATAAGTTCTTGATATTGAGGCTATGGTATGCGAGCGAGTGAGCACGACCCCTAGAATAATGGATGACATGGGTATAATGCTTTGGCAAGTTTTGGTTTTAACTTGGGTTTTAACCCAATTGCATTCAGTCAG
>JASANE010024104.1:0-19535 GCA_030248225.1 Trileptium ribeirensis | reverse complement strand
TCATAGACTATGTCTTATACAAGAAAGTACTTCGGTATCAAAACATGAAACATCGCCACTTTCTCATGTGAAACATAGACCTGTCAATAATTTAGATCAATAGCATAAACTTGTAACAGCACACTGCCTTCTAAAATAGTGCTACACACCTTCACCTTCCAATAAATTGTTACTCCTCAAAATATCGATATATCATTTAAAATTGAATAACCCTAACGGATTCTCAGGAACAATAAACTCGTCTATAATCCCAACGCAACTATCTATCGTCAAAACACCGAACATAACATTTTGATGATAAAATTAAGGAAAATTAATACATTTCTGGTACAGAGACATAAAAAATTTCTTTGTAAAGTTTTATTACTGTAAACTTATAATTCTAAAATTAATTAAATCATGCATGTATTTTTGTAGATTTATAAAATGTATGATTAACAATATCAAACTATACCTGATACGAATTTGACGTAATAACCTTTACGTCGTAACGGCAATTGAAATGCACCGCTATTCCTGGTAATTTCCAGACACGATATTTTTTTCACTTTTTGAAGTAAATTTTATCGTTCAGGTTCCCAAATAAGCTATTCAAAACCCTGCCACAACAGTAACTGACTCTTGGTTCTAAAAACAATGACACAAATGCTGATAATATAAATCGCCTGACATAGAATATGCATCTACCTACCCATCTTAGAGCGAACATCCAAGAGTGTCCGCTGCGAATATCCTAAAAGTGTCACACCACATCGAAACAGGCTTGGAACAGCGAAAAGCAGCATTAATGAACTTCAACCATTGAGTGGTTAGCAGCTAAAATATTTTATAGTCACGGCTAAAAATAAGCGCAAACCAAAATAATTGCTTCGAAAAATTGAAATTTGAGTCAATATACACATAATGGATGTAAATTAAGTCCGCGCCATGGTCAAGGCCTGCTGACACTTCGAGGTCTGAGGGAGGCATGGTGAAGTAGCCGGGTGGGTGAGGTCGTCTCAGGGAATGATCCTCCAGGAGGTGGTGCTAGATAAAGTTAACTACCTTACCTCGTCGACGACCTATTTTTGATAATTTTCCCCATTTCTTACATTTAGCCAAAATTTTCCGCGCGAGCAGCGGGGGTAGCCCAAGACATCAGGAGGTATCCTCTCCTAAACGCATGCTTCAGCATGTATGGCCTACGCTTATTTTATGCAGAAATCTATATTTAAGTCTAAGCCGGGTCATTTTATACAAAAAATAATTAGTCTAAGCCCGGAGGATGTCCCCCCCTAACCCCAAAAACCATACAACGCGCGACGCATATAGATGACATGGGTCGAAGCTTCAATTCCTTATTTTGCACAAAATTCCATGTCTATTATGTACGTATTAGGGCATCACATCAACTTTCTTTACACACATACCTGTGGATCTTTTGACAAATGTTTTGATGTCCATTATCCATGGAACTTGCAGGCTTATACGCTTGTTATTCACGAGTGCAGATTTTTTCTCGCTCGACATCATCTGTTTCATCATTATCGGCACTTTCCCCTATTATCTGGCCGCTTAAGTCGCAGCGGTTCGGAGAAGATGTTGTTCCGCCTTCCGATGAACCATGTCTGCTAGAACAGTTATCTGCCATTTGTCCGTCTGGGCTTCGGCTTCGTCCACTGTGTTCATCGTCTCCATGGCTTCTTTCTTTTTCTCCACCGCTAATTTTTTCAGTTACAAGTTCATCGTTTGTTATGTGGTCGTTTTGGTCGCGGTGCTTCGATGGCGATCTTTTTTTGTGTTTCGGTGAACGACGTTTGCTAGAATGATGCTCATCTATTTGTTTTACGGGACTTCGGCTTCGTTCTTTGTATTCACCGTCACGTTTCCTTCGTCGTTCTTCACTATTTAACTTTTCCGTTACAAGCTCTTCGTTGGTCACCACGTCGCTTCGATCGCGGTGCTTCGACGACGACCTTCTTCTGTCTCCCGGCGAACGCCGTTTCCTGGAACGGTAATCATCTTTTTGTTTAGGTGGGCTCCGGCTTCGTTCGCTGTGTTCACCGTTACGATCGTGCCGCTGTTGTTCCCCACTACTTGACTTTTCAGCTACACGATGTTCGTTTGTGACCACGTCGCTTCGATCGCGGTGCTTGGACGACGACCGTCCTTTGTCTTCCGGTGAACGATGTTTGTTGGAAGGGTGATGGTCTGATCGCTGCTTGACTGGGCTTCGGCTTCTTGCGCTGCGTTCAACGTCACGACGGCTCCGTCGGTCGTATTTGTCGTCGTGGTGCCCCCGGTGATGGTCTCGATGATGGCGATCGTGGTCTCGCCGATGGCGACTCTGATCTGATGAACCACGATGATCACGGTTATCTCTATAAAACTTATATTTCCGAACAATGTGAACAAAAAAACGGAAAAGGCTGTATATAACCTCAGTCGTGAATAAGAATAAGTGCATAAGAACTGAAACATAACGTTCATTCATAAACGAACGCAAAAATCCAGTCTCAAAAGTTACCATCGTTTGTTTGTGTTTATGTTCATTTGTTAACGAACGTTCGTTCACGTTTCGCATTAGTTTTTTATGAACTTATTTTTGTCCGTGACTGTAAATAAAAACCTAGAAGGATATTACTAATAGCCAAAGCGGTGCATTCTGAGTGTTGAATTGCGTAATTTAGAGATATGTATTGAGCATTAAATTACAAAATGAACCTACTGTCGTACAAACCGGCACCAAAACATATATATATTATAGCACAGAATCTGCTGCTACATAGAGGATGAATAATATTGTTTTCCAAAATGAGACCAAAAACGCCTATAACTCGAGTAATTGTGGAGATATTACCCATTTTTGTATATTTCGGGTCTCATGGCCATATTTTAGAACTAGTTTTAACCCAAATCCTACATCCTACGATAACAAAACAGCAAAGCTTTATATACAGCTTTATAGAAGCATACGGCTTACTTGCTCTATAAAATGAGCCCAATTTCATTCAGATATCTACACCGTGTCGAGTAATAATAAATAACGTGATTTGTGGGCCCCATTTGGATCACACCCGACACGATTGGCCCACTTTTCCGGGGAAAGATGATGAAATCGGTCTTCGCACCTAGATAAAAGGCACCAATATAGATTTCAAGCTTTCAAAAGAGTAACTTCGTGAATCAAGCGGCCTATAACCAAAGTTGAGTTATATGTTACCCTAAAAACCCATCACCGGAAAATGTCGAATTTCGCCATTGTCACAGCTAGTAAGAATTCTTCGCTTTGCTCGTTTCACTCACTCACTCAGAATTCAATTCTGCACAAATATACACGGTAGCCATCCTCGGGAGCGTGTGCGTAAATTCAATGCCAAATTGGCTTTGTATGTAGCTATTAGACGTTCATTTGTCTGGAACCACTAGGTAATGCTTCATTAATACATAACAAAATCGACGTTATGGAGACAACGGTTTCAGCGGAATATCAAGTTAAACCCGTTTAGAGACTGATATTATATCACTTTCCGACAACAGACGCCAACAACTCTAGTCGGCGCACAGTTTTAACACTATAAATTTCTTTCATAACTGCTTGCGTCGTGACCATTTGCCACGGTCAATATACTGTCAACAACAACAATATAATGAAATAGATTTTTGGATTAAACCCAGGCTTCTATTAATAAATTCTTACAGTTCGATACTTTTTGCCGATATACAGCACTTACAGAGGAGTGTGTACAGTTAACGGACACAGTTACAAGTCTAGCTACAGAAATAAGCTAAATCAAAATCGGTTCGGCGAAATCAATGGACCTGCTTTAAAGAAAAACTCATTCCAATGTCCTGTTTAAACCCCTAACAGCTGATTAAGTTACCGTAATCCAAACGCAATGATTAATAGTATAACCAATAATTCGACCACCTCCACTCACCTGACTTCGCAAATCACCGTTACTAATTTGATACGTGGTTGGTAATCAGCAGGAGGAGAGTCAATAACAATTTCTGACAAAACTGAATACAAGATATGTTTTTATGTTCGCAAATTCAGGTTCAAACCGTGAAATGCAGACACAACCTCGGGCATGGATTGTTTTGACCACTGACGCCATGCCGTGCCAACGACTCTACGAATGCCAGAATAGGTTATGAACTATGTACCGTTAGGGAATAAATTAATACAATCGATGTTGTGGAACCGAAATACATAAATCAACCAAAAAACTAACCCATGTCGACTACTCGTGTGAATTGTTTTTCGCTCGTCATGTTTCCGATCGCTTTGCCTAAAACTGATAAAACAAACCACGTCAATCACGCTGCGTCAGAATAATTACATTACTGTTTATAGCTAACATCTTGTTGTATTACGAGCCAGAATGCATCTCAACAAGAACATAAGCCACAACGATATCATCGTGCTATTTGCCGGTAAACGCTGCTGTAACTATTGGACTTTGACTCTGAGCCCGCGAAAATTGGAACCCGCGAAAATTCACAATATTTACAGCGATCGTTAGCTGGCTTCTCCAAATAGGGACACCGGATTCTCCTAGTTTATGTTCTCATGTAAATTTTGGCTTCTTCAGTTCACTGTCCCAGGTCTCCGTAGGTATTTTCCAATAGGGCTAAAAATTGACGATTTTCTGTTTTGCTAAAAATATGCGAATTCTTCCCTATTTTCGCTAAAAAATCCTGAAATTTATCCCTGGGGTGCCAAAAATAACTTAAAATTTTTCCTTGTTGCATATCCATACTTGCAGTCAGTCATTAAATTACACATTGTCAATTTCTGATAGTTACAGAGCTGTATGGTACTCCAGTTTACTGAGAGGACCCCAGATTTGTTGAGAGAGCCGAGCTCAAGTATTTTCAGCTCGATCAGGTATGTTTTGGTAGTTTGGAGAAGCTAGGGTAGCACAATTAAACTACTGCTTAAGTCATTAAAACAGTCCCAAGATTCATTTACGCCGCATGAAATCTTTACACCATTTTCTACAAATTTTTGATTAGATCTAGCTAAATCAAAAACTTTCGAATCTGACTTAACTAAATCAAAAATTTTAGATTAGTTAGCTCGAAAATTCATAAAATTTTTTACCTAACTAATCTAACCCCTTATGATTTTACACTAATTTATCCCAATTTTTTCCAATCTATCTAATAAAAAAATTACAGTCTTTATCGTCTAAACTGAACTACTCGCCTGCTTGACCCAGCCCGGTCTCGGCTTCGGCGTTGATGCTGTCTGGTGCGTTCTTCGCGTTCCTTTTCAACTTTGTCATCACGACGTCGCCGGTCTTCTTCCTGCTCGCGCTAGAACAAATAATGGCATGCCAATGTAAATAAGAGACAAACAAAGCTACAATTTTAGTTAGTTCTAACTGTTCCTTTAAAACAACAACTAAAACACGAACGTTGTTACAATAAAATTTAATATTATTTGCAATATGATAAGCACAAAATGTTTACGGATCCAGTTCTTTTAAACTAGATATCATATATTGTAAAAGAAATGTGACTAATAATAATTAACTGTTTCAAAACACGAAATTGGCTTAGATATGATACATCTTTTAATTTAACCAAGTATCACAAAAACATCTGTGCAATTTTACACCAGAAATTTTACTCTATCAAACAAAAATGTATTGTGCTCCTACCAAATCACAAATACAGAAATGTATGATACCATAACTGATTGGGTAGGCAGATTTTACATAGTACTCGTCAAAACTGACAGAGGCGTAATTTCTGAAAATGAATTTGCGGTAACACAGGTTTTTTTACTAAAATTAGTGTAATTTCTAAACTGTCAATACAGCTGCTATGCCACCTTTCAACGTAGACATTTGACTTCTTACTCGAGACTCGGCGGGAAACAATATTTTGTTCTAAACATAACTATAATTTTATCAACTTTAATAGTTACGGAATCACAAAAAGTAACAGTCATTTTTCGCGACTACTGTGAACTCAGTAACAAACGTTACTTTGGCGTCTAACACGGTACGGTCAGTAATTTCTTTCAGACATTAACACAAATTACCTCTCACCAACAATGTCTTGCTCCGGTCCCAAAACAATCGTTCTTGGTCAATTACTCCAATCAGTCTTTTTCATCAGTTGACTGCCGATGGTAATATAATAAGCTTTATATGTCGCGTATTTTTCCAGGCTTTCATCAGTATGTATGTTAATAATTAGACCTGCCCAATTGTAGTTTGAAAAACGCGTCGTTACAGATCATTTAGCTACGTATTTACCTGCTATGTAGTGGGCCAATTCGTCATTCCAATTATTCTCGGACGAACCCCAAAACTCCGAGGTTCCGCTATAGGGAGGGGGGGGTGGCTGGCCTATATTTTTCTTTAGCCCCCGAGACGCTGACCCCTAATTGCGATCGGCAGCGACCCCGAGATTATTTGCTGAAAACTGATTTGTCGCCAACGCGTTTCCAAAATCCTAAAATTTCTCCCAGCGGGACTCAGGGTACCGAAACTTCCCAAATATAGGCTAAATATAAGTTATGATATACAGTTACAATCAGAATTAAGTGCTCAAAAAGCGATCGAAGCTTCGTTCGATTTCGGTTGTTTGCGTTTAAACGAAAATCGATGGTTTAAACGAAATTCGATTAATTTAACGAATTTCGGTTGCCTGAAAATAAAAATAAAAACTTAATAAAACATGTTAGCTCGCGTTTAATTTAACGAATTTCGATTGTGTTGAAGTAAAAAATACTTTAATAAAAATGTTAGATTGCGTTTAATTTAACAAATTTCGTTTAAACGAAGATCGGTCGACTGCGTTTTCGGACGAACGTTCGATTTTATAAGCACTTAATTCTGATTGTAACTGTATAAGGTAACAACAGCGACACAATATAAGATTAGATGTTTCTTAAAGAACAATGGTGGAAAAAACTTTTGACCCCTAATTTGGTTCGCCCCCCCCCGGGTCTTGGGGGAACGGAGGCTAACCCCGATATTTTTCGAAGCCCGCGACCCCTATTTTCGGAGGCTCACCGGACTCAGAATTGCACCTGGTATCTTCTTTTAATCGCGTAACGGTATAACTGTGTATAGTGTGTATATCTGCGTACAATACTAGTCGCATTGCACTATTAGTCTCATTAGGGAGCGAATAACGAGCAAATTATACAATTGCAAAGTAAAATTCCATTTTTTCATCACAGTGTTCTGATCGAACAGCGGTCAATTGTGGCGAATACTGTACAACACAGTAAAACATTATACACTTGTTCATGTATAGAGTTCAGAAATCAGAGGGTCCAAACGATTTTAGCCAAATCAATGCTACCTACACCCTCTATCTGATAAACATGTAATAGCCAGAAAATCCAGGCAGCATATTATACATACTAGGCTGCTACCTAACAGCAAGTTAATTTCTACAGTTGCGGGGCAACAAAATGCATCATAGTACTGATTTTGAAATAAACGTTCCTCCCAAATGCTCAAATTAACATTTGAATCATTACTACAACTCCAAAATTTTGCTTTGCGTGAATACGTTCTTACCAAAAAATTTCAAAGGAAACAGATTTATAAATAGTTCATATCAGGTCCACATTTGGATTTTTAAAACGAGTATAATATTAGCAACGGGTAACCAAGAATGCTGGCTTCTCAAAACCGGGGCGGAGGGACCTCCTTGATTTGCCGTCGCTCAGTTCGATCCTCCTATGAATTTTGAATCTGGGTGCTTCCGGAAAGAATGCCTCTGGTCCGCGAGGGCCCGTGGAAAAGCCAGGAATCTAAATCCGTAATTCCGAAATTAACGCATCTAACATCGCCGGGCCAAAACTCTCAATATAGTCAACATTCCGCCAAACCCGCAACTCGACTTTACCGATTAAAATTAAGAATAAATGGGGTAAGCCCGAAACAGTGATTCTACACAAGACCAACCTTGTTGACACACGCTCGACGAATTTGTTGCTGACAACACTGGCTCATGACACAATTTTCGGCAAGCAGGCAAAGTCCGAAGACTTTTATACCATGAGATTCACCACCGACGCTCCTCGCTGACAGTGATTCCTGTATAACCGGAAAACAAACCCCCACAGAATAGGTATCGTTTTTTGGAAGGCCCGCCCATAACGTCTTCTAAAATCCTAGAATTACCAAAAAATAACTTACCTCCATTTCTTCAATGGTGGCTTTGATTTTTGCAAAACCAATATGTTGCTTGCCTGTCAAATGCTCTTCTACGCGTTGCTGAACGTCGCCTACGACAAGAAAACACGAACAAATTTCGCACACCTCCATTTGCTTGTTGCGCAACTCCATCTGTTGGAATTCGATTTCCTGAAAAATAGCAAAAATATGTTACTGAATAATGCTACGATATGACCGGAAATAAAAAGATATCATCATAAGTTAGACGGAAATTCAAAACGCAATTAAATTTCGTCTACAACCGATGAAAAATTAGAAAACACCAGCAATAGCGTCGATACGTTATAGAAATGTCACGAAGAAGATTATAACAAAAGTGGCCTCGCTTCGTACCTAGGATGCACACGACCGTGTCTGGCGAGGGATACCGCACAATGGATGAACTTCGTTGAGGGTTTTCGATAATCCAAGCATTCTATAGCGTGCAAAAAAGTCAGAAAACTATATGTCCAACGGAGAAACAAAAAGCAGCGAACAAACCTGATTGAGCTTCTGTCTTTCACCTTTCAAATCGTCGCACATTTTGATCACACCTTGGGCTTCGTCGACTTTTCCTTCGGCACCAAGTTGCTCCGCCTCAATTCATAACAATTACAACAATAAACAACAAAAATGTTTAATCAAACTAAACATAATGCGGTGAGGTTCACTCATACAGTGAAGTAATTTTCACATTTTCTTAAATAAAAGCCAAAAAATGTTATGACACGAAATGCTATTTTATACTCCTGCAGTTGCGGCCAAAAACATGTGCAAACCGAAACGATACAAGTCGCAATCAATCGAAACTTCGTTTAATAGCAATCGATCGAAATTTCGTTTAACCGAAAATTATTGTAATTTTATAATCTTCAAATATATTTAATCGTGCTAAAACCAAAACCAGTCAAAATCAAATCGATCGAAGTTTTGTTTAATCGAAATCGATCGACATTTCTCTCGACTATTTAGCCTATATTTCTGGTCGTAACGGTAGAACTGAAGCGACTAAACTGAAGTGCCGGTATAAAAGTAAAAATCTTAATAACAATAGTTGTTGACCGAGGATATATCGCCAATTGCTCAACGAATAAATATATTATTTTAAAATTGCCTAAGTATTCAATCACTTAACTTTGTAGTTTATAACTCTACTCAATTCAGTAACGGCAAAGTTTTCTCATTATAATCAGTAACGCTCTAAGCAACTCGTTTCTGTGCAATATTAATACCTGAGCTATGAGAACGTTAATTTTTTCGGTCAGCAGAATTTGTTTCTCTTGAAGACGTTCGTTGCCCTTCGTTATTTCCTTAAAAATGAACAAAAATACATAACCTTTTCGAATTAGTACAGTTGTTACAATAAGAATTAAGTATTCGAAAATCGAACAAAGTTCCGATCAACTTTGATAGTTCCCGTTTAAACAAAGATCTACCGTTTGCGACTAATTTAACAAATTTCGATTCCGTAAAATTGAAAAAAATAATTAACAAAAATGTTAGTTTGCATGTAATTTAACAAATTTCGAAAATGGGCCGATTTCGTTATCGTTCGATATTTCGTCAGTTCGACAATGAAGCGGTTTCGCTTCCTGAACATAATATGTGTAAATCTCCTTTCCAGTTGCAACAGCTTTGTCACACAAAGACCTTGGAAAGCGTAGAAATGAAACAAATTCAATGTAATACTATTAACCAAAATTGTAAAGAACAAAATTAAAACAAATAATTGAAAGGATAATGTATTAGCTAAAATGTACAAAGGGCTTCCATAATCTGAATATAAACTTTAAAAGTAGTGATGTAATTAATATCAAATTTCATTCACATTCCCATTCCAAAATTCCAAAGCAATATGTGGGCGAGTTCACGAAAAATGACAAAATTCCACCTGTAAAACGTCTGTTTACATTCGTACTCAGGTTATTTAAATATTGTATGTAAATAAACTTCTTGCCATAAATTTTATGGACAGTTTATGCCAGAAATTTACGAATTTTTTAAAATTGTATGCATTCAGTAGTTTTTTGTAGTACTAGTAAAGATCAAATTTCAATAACGTTTCATCGTTTCAACCTCTAAATATCAGGGAATAATAAATTTATGCCAGAAATTTACGAATTTTTTAAAATTGTATGCATTCAGTAGTTTTTTGTAGTACTAGTAAAGATCAAATTTCAATAACGTTTCATCGTTTCAACCTCTAAATATCAGGGAATAACCGGAACCGAAATTTGCCGGAACCAACAACCGGAACCGTCCTTTTAAACAGGATCCGTAACCGGAGCTTGGTCTTCGAAATTTATATATAGTAAAACAGATGAAGGAAGAAATGAAGGTATAGTGGATTTAAAATGCATTAAAATAACTTTTACATTAAACTTAATGTTTTACGATGGTATTATTGCCTTTCTGAACCTTTAAAGAGACTGAGGAAGCTAATAATGTTTATTTATCGATCAAATATGTCGATTTTTGGACACCCAGAGCAAAAAATGCCTTCCACTCTACACCATTGCGTATACTGCGTGAAATCGAATATGCTTACAAAGCTTGGAGCGTAGAATACACACTTTCGCTCTGTCTCCAGTCGCCTTCCTTTACTACACATACGTTTGTTACATGTTCTTCTGTAGGAAACTTGAAATTATTGGTTTATATGATTCTAAGAGAAAATAATAGATAGAAGGTAATTTTCTGATCAGGTACACTGTTTAGGCTAGCGTTGGACAAACAGTGCGCGTAAGTTAGGTGATAATGATGATAACATTCTAATCAGAATGCTATAAATGAGACACACTGTGATGCTGCTCGCACAGTTTCAATAAATACAGTTCTTTGCCAAGAAAGCAGTTTCTAGGTGCGTTCCAGATAACGTTAGTTTACTTCAATTTAAACTGATTTACCCAGTTTACAAGCGCATTGGCGGGTTCTTGAAGCAATTTATGTTAGCCAAGCATACCCTAAGTACTTCTGCGTTAGCCATACTCTGTTACCGAATTGGACCGATTTAATTTAAACGTACCGCACAAATTTCTGTATGTGTAAAATAGCTGCTACAAGCAACGATCTGGCCTTTTCGGGTCTCCAATAAAATCAGAACATCATAAAATAGAATTTCAAACTTTTTATTTGCAATCGGTTTTGGGAGTCCAGAGACTATGGGGGCATAACTGAAAAGATGGTGGGTCGCTTCCCAGGACTTCCCCGAGTGCACAGAGCCAAAATTTCAGTATTAAAAATAACATTTCAGTGATAAAATCTTTTATCTTCTATTTGATTGCAAAGCGGACGGTCGGTAACGCACATTTTGCCAAAAGCTGTCCCAAAGACCGGAAAATGCCAACAAATAGCCTGTGAAAAGTTTACGGGATGCCGTCTAACCAAAATAGCCATACGAAATCAATGTCAATTTATTTCATGAACTTAGGCTATATCACTTGATTTATGAGCTTAAAGTTTTTTAAAACATTAAATTAGCGCAATTTGTGAGACGAAACACCATTTCATGTCCACCTCGATGGCTTGCCGCACTTGACTATAGTAGAACAGTTCATCTCGTTAAGGTTAGAAAAGAGCCATTTTGACCAAACCAGCCTTCTTCCGAAAAATTATGAGTGCTTTTTGAAATGGTGTCTGTATGAATTCTTGCCTGACGCATTTGGTATATAGGTAATACCTTTGGCAGCAAATATGTCATTATATTCGTATAGATTACTTAGCTACTGTAAAATAATATTTTACTTGAGATGTAAGCTAAACCTTAGCATGGAAAACACTTCAGCGCCGCTTCCACTTAGAAGTGGCTGCATGACAAATAAAAAAAACAATTTTAGTAATTTTAGGATAACAGCCATTTCTAAAGCAAAAACTCTAATACCCTGCTATACTGTAATATATAAGAGTGTATTGATTAGGTCACAAGCTAGCTTCTGTGAGTGAGTATAGCTGGGGTCTAAAAGCAGCATCATACATTATGACATTTATAAATATAAAGGGAAGCGTTTTCCCTCTTGCCCTGAGTTCACATTATGCATATACAATAACAATATCTACATACAGTACCAAAACGCAACTTCGAGTTATTAAAATATAAAAAATTTCTGAAGTCCCAAAAATTATTAAAAACCAACACGGATTTTTGAAAAAAATTTCGGGAGATCATAAAATTTCCCTACTGCCAAGTTTGTTGAGAGGATAACCAGGGTTATTTCGACGCGATATAAGCATGCAATATTTTAGCAGCATCACTAACTAATGCATATTAAATTAAGGTTATCATTAATTCACCCGCTTTTGGCGTTCTTATGAACCAAGTTGCTTTGTGCACAGAATATTACAATACTCTTTACCGTATTCTCTGTGTAATTAAACCGCCAACCCACGCTATATAGCAAAACACAAAGCGACTAAAATGGCAATACCACGCGTACCTCGTCTGTCGGCTGCATCACTCCAAGTCGTTCTTTGTTGCGACGAATCTTGTGCGACATATCGTTTTGGAGACGCGACAAAAAGCCAAGAAACCGCTGCTCGTAGCCCATGCGTTTGTAGCGCGAACTTTTCTTATATGCAGTGCGAAATTTTTCGTCGTGCATCAGCTTACACGGTCCTGTTTAATGTAGTGTTACATCGGAATTAATATTTTTGTACCACATTTTGGCGTGGTTGGCAACAATGATTTACGATAATGCACATTGTCCTGTCCAGAAGAATAATAAATTGGTTCCGCTTAATGAGTATTCAAACGGTCGGTTAAAATTTTTTCTCAAATTTTAAACACTTTGTTGCATTTTCGGTGAATTTGAACATGTAAATACTGTTCCAACATTTTTAACAATATTACTTTAGGCAATAAGGCACAAACAACAACATTGAAAATTTTGGTGCTCAAATTTTATTAAGTATTGCGATTTACCATATTTACCACTAATAGCTTGTCTTAGTGCCAAGATGGTGAATTCTGAGTGTTTAACATGCAATTTACAAAAACGTACACAGCTTGTGTTTCTTGAATAGTTGTATAGATAGTCCCGGTAACTGCGTATTTAGGTTCTCACAATGTGCGACTATAAACAAAATGAACAGATCTACAAAATCAGAGCCATAACATCTATATCGGTCTAGCGATCGCGGAAATATTGCTGCTTTCGCGTATTTTGCGAAGCATGGACCTTAAGCAGATGTCCCACCCATATAGAATGGCTGAAAGGCCGGCTACGTCCCCACTGGATAACATTTTGATAAATTACAGAAAGGCATGTGATTCTATAAATGTTCCGGCAATAATTCCTTTGATAGCCGTTCTCATTTTCGTTTAAATCACTCTCTGCCCAGTCTCTAACATTAATGTAATGAAAACCAATATATTAATATAATTGTTACTATAAAGAAAATATTACAATATTATATAAAGCTTGAAACTATAAGCACCATTTTGGAAGAGAAGAAATACAAAACTTTTCGCCATGAACGGTCGTAACTTGAAGTAAATATGCGACAATTTGAAGAAAAAATATCAAAACACTCTCTACGGACACCTCTAGTACGCCGATTTTTCAACCAAATGCACTCACCGAGATCACTCTTTGTATTCACAAATAAGTCGTGTGGACAGTAGCCAGCGAGAAAATATTTGCACACCTAAAATTAATAATGAAATCCATAAACAAGTAGCAGATCCCATAGTGATTCATTAATGACTAAAGAATGACATTATAGTTCACCAGAACAAACGATTTCGCTTTATAATTATTTTCAAAGATTATGCTATTAACTTGCGCCGTGAGGCGAAACGGCTAAAAACATCGAGATTCCAAACTGAGTTGCTTCAAAATCTATAAGAATGTTAGCAATACACCAGGAATACGTTAACGCAACGTTAATGCCATTTCCGAAACAAATTATTATTTATTTCTTCCATAATGACCAAAGACGGAAACTAGCCATTAATTACAAATAAAAAACTCAGAAACAAATTATATAATATTTGCCATAATGACCAAAACACGGAAACTAGCCATTAATTACAAATAAAAAACTTAGAAACAAATTATTATTTGCCATAATGACCAAAAGACGGAAACTAGCCATTAATTACAAATAAAAAACTTAGAAACAAATTATTTGCCATAATGACCAAAAGACGGAAAGTAGCCATTAATTACAAATAAAAAACTTAGAAACAAATTATTATTTGCCATAATGACCAAAAGACGGAAACTAGCCATTAATTACAAATAAAAAACTTAGAAACAAATTATTATTTGCCATAATGACCAAAAGACGGAAACTAGCCATTAATTACAAATAAAAAACTTAGAAACAAATTATTTGCCACAATGACCAAAAGACGGAAACTAGCCATTAATTACAAATAAAAAACTTAGGAACAAATTATTATCTGCCATAATGACCAAAATACGGAAACTAGCCATTAATTACAAATAAAAAACTCAGAAACAAATTATATATATAATATTTGCCATAATGACCAAAAGACGGAAACTAGCCATTAATTACAAATAAAAAACTTAGAAACAAATTATTATTTGCCATAATGACCAAAAGACGGAAACTAGCCATTAATTACAAATAAAAAACTTAGAAACAAATTATTTGCCATAATGACCAAAAGACGGAAAGTAGCCATTAATTACAAATAAAAAACTTAGAAACAAATTATTATTTGCCATAATGACCAAAAGACGGAAACTAGCCATTAATTACAAATAAAAAACTTAGAAACAAATTATTATTTGCCATAATGACCAAAAGACGGAAACTAGCCATTAATTACAAATAAAAAACTTAGAAACAAATTATTTGCCACAATGACCAAAAGACGGAAACTAGCCATTAATTACAAATAAAAAACTTAGGAACAAATTATTATCTGCCATAATGACCAAAATACGGAAACTAGCCATTAATTACAAATAAAAAACTCAGAAACAAATTATATATATAATATTTGCCATAATGACCAAAAGACGGAAACTAGCCATTAATTACAAATAAAAAACTTAGAAACAAATTATTATTTGCCATAATGACCAAAAGACGGAAACTAGCAATTAATTACAAATAAAAAACTTAGAAACAAATTATTTGCCATAATGACCAAAAGACGGAAACTAGCCATTAATTACAAATAAAAAACTTAGAAACAAATTATTATTTGCCATAATGACCAAAAGACGGAAACTAGCCATTAATTACAAATAAAAAACTTAGAAACAAATTATTATTTGCCATAATGACCAAAAGACGGAAACTAGCCATTAATTACAAATAAAAAACTTAGAAACAAATTATTTGCCATAATGACCAAAAGACGGAAACTAGCCATTAATTACAAATAAAAAACTTAGGAACAAATTATTATTTGCCATAATGACCAAAAGACGGAAACTAGCCATTAATTACAAATAAAAACTTAGAAATAATTATTATTTGCCATAGTGACCAAAAGACGGAAACTAGCCATTAACTACAAATAAAAAAACTTAGAAACAAATTATTATTTGCCATAATGACCAAAAGACGGAAACTAGCCTTTAATTACAAATAAAACTTAGAAACAAATTATTATTTGCCATAATGACCAAAAGACGGAAACTAGCCATTAATTACAAATAAAAAACTTAGAAACAAATTATTATTTGCCATAATGACCAAAAGACGGAAACTAGCCATTAATTACAAATAAAAAACTTAGAAACAAATTATTATTTGCCATAATGACCAAAAGACGGAAACTAGCCATTAATTACAAATAAAAAACTTAGAAATTTAAATGCTATTTTTAGGTTGTAAGACTCGACTGCTTGCCATATTATCGAGCACCCACAATACAACTGAAGGGGGATAAAATATTTTCCATAAACTTTCTGGGCGCTGCATAAAACCATAAATTTATCGGTTTTTGTAACAGTAACAAGTAACTTGTCTTATCGCCAAGGTAGTAAATTCTGGTTGTTGAATTATGTAATTTAAAGAAACCTACACAGCTACATATATTGAGTGTTAAATTACAATGAGACCAAAAACATCCAAAGTGCACCAAACTACACAGAGGATGAATTTTGCACTATAAAGTGCGATCGTAAACACCAGTATAGTTCGAGCGGTTGCATAAAAATAACCATTTCCTCATGGGCCAATTCAAAAACAAGTTTGAATCCTAAAAGAGTCAAATAGTACAATTGTACACATGTAGTCTTACAAAGGTTTTTCTCTACAACATAAGCCCAATTTGACTCAAGTATCTACTTCAGTTGTCGAGATACAGTCAATAACGGGATTTTTGGGCTCCTTCGGGACTCGACACTAGAGTCTTTCACACGCTTTTTCGGGGAAAACGCTGGAATCGGCCAAACTTAAGAGAACAAATACAGACTTGAAGCTTTCAAATAAGCTATAGCTCGAATCAATCCGCCGAGTCAAAGTTGAGTTATGTGTGTCAACCTACAAACCTAATAACGAGCGTTGTCAAATTTCACCACTATCCAACTGTTAGAATTCTTCGCTTCGCTTGTTTCGCTCACTATGCTCAGAATTTTTAATTCTTAATAATTTGACAATGTAAAAGAGCCTTAAAAATAGTGCTCACGTAGTAAATTTATAGACTCAATCAACAGCCACTAATTTTGAATTTTCCGAGAAACAATTTATTCCTCCTTTCAGTTATAAGGAAGAATATCTATTAGATATATGCTACGCAATTACATCTGTTTTCATCTATTTCAGCAAAACCAAAGCCTACTTATTCTGGATTAGCATCTATGTTGAAAACGTGTTGGCTGCTGTAGCGTGCAACAATGCCGCGTAAACAGATTATAATATTGAAGCCAACACGATAGCTAGGTTAAATTACCATATGTACACGTCTACCATTCATCCGCAACAAGCAGGAAACTCCTTGGTCAAAAATTTAAACTTATTTGGGAGTGAGGTTGTTTTTCACTTCGGTTCATTTCTGCTGAATAGCTGCATGAGGAAAAATTGCATGTAAAGAACAATGTTGCAGCTGTCGCTGTCAAGTTTTGCACACGAGATTTCATTATGAATCGAACACAACGACGTAAATTCACCAATCCAGTGTAAGTTATAAGTCACACAGATGAGCACAATTTTCACATAGATGCCCGCCACGGTGAATCGACAATGCCAATGCAAATAATTAGGTACATATCCGAGCGATAATCAACATCAATCAATTATTTTATAAATGGAGTACATGCCGGAAAACTATTGACACTCCAAAAACCGAGCATAACACCACTAACTGACTTAGAAATAACCGGCCGTGGACGAAAACTATTAGCTCGAAAACTACAGCCGCAACCAACACGTATACCATCAACACCTGCTTACGTCTTCATCGTCCCAACTAGTCTCCTTCCCGGCCAGTTCTGGATCTGCGTTTCGGTTTTTGCCCATCAGCTCGTCCAGCATTGACGCGATTGCAGATGTAGCCATATCACGCACCTTTTATTGTGAAACCACTGTTATATTGTGTACGTAAATGTTTACTATAAACATCGAACAATATATACGTAGTTTAAATTGTATTGTATTTGTGTGAAGAGGGCACTACGATGACATATTCATTCAGATATGCCGACGTTTTATTTTCAGTAGATACAGTATGATTTTTTATTAATAATATTGCGTCTAGTGTAAGCATCCCCCTAGCAATGATTTTCAAGAAATCCATTAATACTGGAATTTTTCCAGTTTATGGAAAATTGCAAGAATAATTCCTGTTTTTAAAAAAGGCAAAAAATGTCTCCTAACTTCGAACTATCGTCCAATCAGTCACCTTCGTGGTTTCAGTAAGGCGTCAGAATCCAATATTAAAAAGGAACTTGTTTAGCATATGGTCAATTTTGGTTTCTTTGATTGTTTCCAATTTGGGTTTACCTAGGGGAAGTCTACTCTTATCAATCTCATTCTTACTACTGATGATTGGACCAAGTCGATTGATTCTGGTCAGTTTGTTGATGTTCTGTACTTGGATTTTGCAAAAGCGTTTGATACTGTATGTCATAGTAAGCTGATTCAAACGTTACATAACATTGGTATATGTGCTGCCTTGTTAATATTGATTGGCAATTATTTGTCTGACCGCTTTCAATATGTTGAGCTTAATGGTCACTGTTCTGAATCACTTGAAGTTTTCTCAGGTGTTCCTCAAGGGAGTTTGTTAGGACCAATATTATTTCTCATTTATATTCGTATCATTTCAGAATCTATAAACTTTTCTCAACTTATGTTATTTGCCGATGATGCAAAAATTTATCTTATGTTTCGAGATAGCTCAGAATCTTCTTTATTACAATATGATCTAGATTCAATTAGTGATTGGTCTAATGAAATGCAGTTAAAACTAGCAATTGAAAAAGGCACTGTTTTACACCTGGGTCATAATAATCCTGGAATTGATTACTTTTTAAATGGTCATAAGTTAATTGATTCACAATCAGTTCGTGACTTAGGCATTGAGATTGCAGCTGATCTTAAGTTTTCGTCTCATATCGATAATATTGTATGCACGTGTATACGTTTAACCTATAATATTCACTCGAATTTTCAATGCAAAACTGCAGCTTTTCTTGTTAAAATATTTTGTATTTATGTTCGACCTATTTTGGAGTATTGTAGTGAGGTGTGGAACCCATACCTAATTGGCCAAATAAATCGCCTAGAACGGGCTCAACGGTTGTTTACTAGGCTTATTCCAGGTTTCAAACATTTAACCTATGAGGAAAGACTACATCGATTAAACATAAAAACTCTTGAATATCGTCGATTATTCAAAGACCTTGTCCTGGTATTTAAAATTTTAAACAAAATTGTAGACATTAGTGATGTGGAGTTATTTCAGTTGGTAACTAATAACAAAACCAGATCTAATTCTCGTAAATTATTTGTCGAATACAGTAGGTTAGACATTAGAAAATATTCTTTTGCTAATCGGATTAATTTTACATGGAATTCGCTACCTAAATCTATAGTTACGTCACCATCTTTACAAATTTATAAACTTCGCTTAGCTCCTTTGATTTGACTCACTTTCTTATGGTAGGGCATAAGTAGCCATGTTGGCCCGGCTCTACCGCACCGACAACAATGTAATTCTATGTTATAATGTTATTTGTTATAATCGATTGCCTATGTGTTGCTGGTGAAACAATAAATACAACACAATACAATTTTCCCAAACTGTCTCGAACGTAATTCGGGAAACCGGACTGGAGCCCTCACAGTGAGCCCTGGGCACCTAAGGGGTGAGAAATTCGGTTTCCAATAGGTCAAAGCGAGGGATCCAAATGAACCGACGGCCTCAACAGAAAA
>JASANE010024102.1:0-18742 GCA_030248225.1 Trileptium ribeirensis | reverse complement strand
AGGGCAGTCGCGGTCGGCGGGGCTAGGTCGTCTCAGGAGAGGTCCACCGGGTGAGGGTCTGCTAAAACAAATTTACGACCTACCCGCCGCCCCATGAATCAGGTTATATAGTGTAATTACTATTTGCAAAATACAAGATGAAGCTTTGAGATCTCAGAGGGTAGTTGAGGTAGGCGGGAGTAGCTCGTCTCAGGGGAGGTCCGCCAGGGGGGTCTGCTGAAACAAGTTTGTTTATATAGTGTCATTACAGTTTGGAACATACGTGCTGAAGCTTTGAGGTCACAGGAGGTAGTCGGGGTCAGCGGGGGTAGGTCATCTCAGGAGAAGGTCCACCGGGTGAGGGTCTGCTGAAACACGTTTGCGACCTACCCACCGCCCCTGAAATATGTTATATAGTGTCATCATTTTTTGGAACATACATGCTGAAGCTTCGAGGTCTCAGGGGATAGTCGGGGTCGGCGGGGTAGGTTGACTCAGAGGGAACTCCGCCAGGGGGTCTGCAGACACGTTTACGACCTAACCGCCACCACATGAATCAGGTTATATAGTGTCATTGCCGTTTGGAAAATACATGCTGAAGCTTTGAGGTCTCAGAGGGTAGTCGAGGTCGGCGGGAGTAGGTCGTCTCAGGGGAGCTCCGCCAGGGGGCTCTGGTGAAACAAGTTTGTTTATATAGTGTCATTACAGTTTGGAACATACGTGCTGAAGCTTTGAGGTCACAGGAGGTAGTCGTGGTCAGCGGGGGTAGGTCATCTCAGGAGAAGGTCCACCGGGTGAGGGTCTGCTGAAACACGTTTGCGACCTACCCACCGCCCCATGAACTATGTTATATAGTGTCATTATTTTTTGGAACATACATGCTGAAGCTTTGAGGTCTCAGGGGATAGTCGGGATCGGCGGGGTAGGTTGACTCAGAGGGAACTCCACCAGAGGGGTCTGCAGACACGTTTACGACCTAACCGCCACCACATGAATCAGGTTATATAGTGTCATTGCCATTTGGAAAATACATGCTGAAGCTTCGAGGTCTCAGAGTGTAGTCGAGGTCGGCGGGAGTAGGTCGTCTCAGGGGAGCTCCGCCAGGGGGGCTGGTGAAACAAGTTTGTTTATTTAGTGTCATTACAGTTTGGAACATACGTGCTGAAGCTCTGACGTCTCAGGAGTTAGCCGGGATCGGCGGGGGTAGGTCATCTCAGGAGAAGGTCAACCGGGTGAGGGGCTGCTGGAACAAGTTTACGACCTACCCACCGCCCCATGAACTATGTTATATAGTGTCATTATTTTTTGGAACATACATGCTGAAGCTTTGAGGTCTCAGGGGATAGTCGGGGTCGGCGGGGTAGGTCGACTCAGAGGGAAGTCCGCCAGGGGGGTCTGCCGAGACACGTTTACGACCTCACCGCCACCGCATGAATCAGGTTATATAGTGTCATTACCATTTGGAAAATACATGCTGAAGCTTTGAGGTCTCAGAGGGTAGTCGGGATCGGCGGGGGTAGGTCATCTCAGGAGAAGGTCCACCGGGTGAGGGTCTGCTGAAACAAGTTTACAGCCTACCCGCCGCCCCATGAATCGTGTTATATAGTGTCATTACCATAAGCTAAATGTCGGATACCTAAACCTCGAAAGGCTCCGATTTTGTTTTATAATTTGCGGGCTTCACGGGCCTGTGAAAATTTTCTGAGTCGCGGGGTACGGACATAGTTGCGGTTGATAAGCGTTCCATTTTCGCTGCTAACCGCGGGCTCGACATTTTTTGAACGCGAACACCTCTGAGAAAGGGAGGGCTTTATATATGTCATCATTATGGATAATACCCTATAATAGGGAATCATTATGGATAATACCCTATAATAGGAATGTTCTGTTTGATGCACATACCGCCCTAATTTACCTCTGATCCCTTAGAAGCCTAATAATGCTGATCTGAACGCATAGGCGTCACCAGAAACTTTTAACTGAAGGAACACCCATTCATTGTGGGTGTCAACTTTAATAGGCCGAATAAACAATGCCATGTTGAAAAAAATAGTTTCAGTTGTAAACTGGGGGGGGAGGGGAGCGCACCAACATCAAACTGGAGGAAAGCAACGCTCCCGGTGCCATTTCCCACTTGGCGGCGCCCCTATGTGAAACGAATTAAGGTACAGGACCTACTGTCACAAAACATATAAGAGCGTATCCGAAAGCGCAGAACACAGATATCTGTCAGGATATGCGAAATACTTCGAAGACGCTTTATGACTGTTTGCGACTATTCAGCATTGGTGCGAAAACACTTGGGCGTGCGACAGTTTGGCATCCGGGACACTTTTTCGCCCACCACTTGGGCGTCCGCGACAGGTGAGGATTAGAGAAACTTTTATGTTCATGGCTTTTTCTCGGATCCTTGGGGCAGTAATTCAAAATAGGGGCGCTTAAAACTGGGAGAAGCAAATTGGGATGACGGAAATTACAGGAAGACGGTTTGCAAAATCAGTTTAATAACAAAGTTCGTTAAAATTCGAAAAATGCGAGAAAATTCATCCTATCACTGAGCTTTAGGTTGGAACTATACAATTTGATTGTTTGGGTCATACATACAAAAATTATCAGGTTGAATTTGGGGGCCGAAACCGAGAGGATGGGGCGGGCAGAATCGCGAGAACTCAAAATTTCGGACGGAGGCGAATAGGGCGGCCTATTTGGGCGTGCGAAATTTGGGCCTCCGTGACAATTGGCATGCTATAGCATTGCACCACCGTATGCTACATGGCGAGAAATATTATCTGGGCTCTCCAAATTGGGGATAGGTGGGGGCCCTAAGTATTTTTCAGTAAACAGTGTGCTCCTAGTTCAAGCCCCCTGGCAAAATTTTGGGCTCCCCCGGTTCACTGCCTCTTGGAAAAATTTTTTTATTTCCAATCGGTGCATAGGACATTAAACTTGATCGAAATTTGTGGTAAAATCCCTTCCTGAAGCCAAAAATATCGCCAAATATTGTCGAAATTGCTTCAACATCGCTTTTCTCTCCACCAAAAACGTTTTGGCGGTGTTTCTAAAATTTTAACCGTATTGCTATAGGAAAAATGCCCCCTGGCAAAATCAAGCGCCTCGGCTTCGGAACTAGGGAATTGCCGGTTCATGCGACCAGGCAAAATTTTCGGCGAACGGAGAGTCTAGATTATATTAGTTAACCAAAAAACAAAACATCAAAAAACATAATAAAACATGGCTAGACACTAGCTATGTCCGTAAAACTAATTCAGTAGCTAACCAAATTTTGAAATAATTTCGAGCGCTGCGTGACATCTGACATCATAAAATCGCACCGCACATAACAATAAAGTCAATATATTTATTTTCCAGGCGGTTGCGACACTATTCAATCAAATTCAAAACAAAAACTAGAGGTACTAAATAAATCATATTATATATACAGTCGAGCTGGGCCCTTAGTTTGTCACATATAGTCCAGCTGAACCCTAGGTTAGTCACAAATAGCTCAGCTAGGCTGTCGATTTGTACCAGCAATGTCGGGCTGAGCCGTAGTTCACCTAAACCAGTCCAATTGAACGCGTGCCATAATTCGGACCACGCGCACGCATCTTATCGTAAATGATGCATTAATGGAATATCTATCAGGACCTATAGTACAACACCCTCCATCGGAAGCCCAAATAGCAGCAGATGCAATAGTAGGAGAATTTGTTGAAAGTTTGGCTAGAAGACACGAGACACGTGGACAAGACACGAATAAACAACACCGACCCTCCGAATCTTCGGAAAGCGGTAAATCGAAACGATCTCGAAGACGAGCCGTCCCAGCGGCCAGTGAGACAACCTCAACCATAGGCGAGTCAACCAAGGGCTCCTCTATTCGGGGGAGGGAGAAGAGCCGCCGCGCAGCGCACCCTCCACCATAAAAGGGACTCTAAACCGACCCGCACGCGCCAAAGCTCACGTCCGAACCCCAGCTGAAGCTCAACCATATGTTAGTTGGGAAGATTGGGAAGATGAAGCGCCCCTTAGCCAACGCTTACCGGGACTTAGTCGGAGACCGAGCTTTGAGCTTGACTACTCTACTGAGGAAGGTGAGGGATCGCCGGAGTTGGGACCTTCTATTGAGGAGATAGAGGAGAAGATAGAGCCTCCTCAACCCACGTGCCGGCAACCATACCGACGTTGGTATGAGGACTATACGCCCCCTAAAAAAGAAGCTCAGGTGGTAATACCACGTATCGCCACCCGATAACCGACTCCCCAACCCCCAGGATCCGCTCGACGAACAGTACCCTTCGCTCCACCGACTCGACATCGTGACCCTGTTATGCCTATGAACCCGTCACCTAGTAGTGCTCGTGCTCGGCACGACATGTTCGACCTTTTAGGGACATATTTGACGACCAGGACATCGAAGACATGTTGGCCGCGCATCCTAACTTGGAACCGGACGAGGACAACGGACAACGACAACTACAACCCGAAGACATTGGACTGGAGGTGGTCCGACCTCTTAGACTACCGCCTCGAGGAAGACGGTTATAACGCTGACGCCGCCTCGAAACGTCCCATTTGATATCGAGCTCCCGCACCAAATATCCTTCAAGAACCGCCACTAACGGCGATGAATATTATTGCAGGCATCATCAACCGACAAATCCAAGAAGTGGAACAAATTTCGCAACCACGCGTGCCATTTTACACCATCAACTACGCTGCCCCCATCGAAACGTTTCTTTCAAATGGCACGCGTTGGCCCGAATTATCAAACATGGCTCCGTTGGGCCAAACAATCAAACAGTACCCAATCGAGTATGCTTCAACGGAGCAAGGGTACCAACTCCTCGTCACCTATCTGTTCGACGAGGAGCAAGCCAGACAGGATATATCCGACCTCAAGATGGTAGCTCGAGACGTTAAAGCCATCTCCCGAAGGAACAAACAAAATTTCCTCGATCCAGAAACAACGGAGCGCCTTCGCCCCGTCCTCCCGCATCTCATGCGAACGGTGCTCCTCGAAAAATTTAAACTTCCGAAATTCCAGAACGTCCTGCTCGCAACCGGCCATGCCCAATTGCTCGAGGCAAATCGCACTGACTTATTCTGGGGAATCGGTCTTCGACCGGAAGACACCGCCTTTGGCCGCCGTCCACGGCCATGCCATAACGTCATGGGCCACCTTTTGGAGGAAATACGGATCTTCATCCACCACGGAGTTGCCACCTGGCCCAAGGTACTCGTTGTGGGCGACAACATGGCAACGCCATTAGTGAAAATGGCCGCATCGAAGGGATGGTTCGCCATCGCCTGGCCCGGAGCCACCACCCAATTTTTGATTCGTATGGCAACCTGTATCGCCACACCCCAGACTAAGACTATCATTATACTTGGCGGATACAGGGCCGCATTGCGGCCCAAACCACACGAAGGACGTCTCCTCGACACGCCGAGCAAGTATATGCGCCGTGTACGACGGCATATATGCTCCTTTGATTACCTCTTGAGCGATGAAGCGCGAGCAGTGATCGCGCCCCCTCCACCGGCCTGGGACGTTGGACAGGACGACGTGGGCGCATGGACCAAGGAATTCACCCATCTGTTTCAAGACATTAAATGCCAATTTCCGGACAGGATACGGAAATCAACGATGCCCCAATACCCATCGGAACTATTAGAAACAAATGCCTGGGAAACGGGCCACAGCGACAACCCGCCTGCGGAACCCCAAGTCGCGGAGCCTTATATTGGCCTCCTTCGCAAGTGGGTGGAAAGTTAAACCGCATAACGAGGGAGGGGCTCTCCGAAATGAAATCCGAGACAATAATGCAAAGACTAGGGTTAATAAAGGACTGTACTGTGTGTATATATGTGTTATACTATAATGTGTCTAATCATTAATTTCATTATGGCTCATTTACGTTAATTTGTGTGCGCCGTGACTTAGCTATGTCCTAATAGTGAGCGGTGACTGTCCGCATGTCCGCGTAACAGCGTAGCTACGACGACGGACATGTGACAGTCTGCCGGGACTGTATGGATTTTTTATCAGTCAGCGCTGACTATATAATATGTCCTTAATAGCCCAAAAACACAGCATAGCATATCGGTCGTAGATATCTCAATGTATATATGGTGTTATGGGGCAAGTTTTTCAGCTGTCCAACGCTGTAAATTTAGCTTTTGGTAACTGTCCAACGCTGTAAATTTAAATTTTGGCAGTTGTCCAGCGCGGGAAATTCGAATTTTGGCAGTTGCCCAGCGCGGGAAATTCAAATTTTGGCAGCTGTCCAGCGCAGGAAATTCAAATTTTGGCAGCTATCCAACGCTGCAAATTTAAATTTTGACACAGCGCCGGAAAATAAAATTTTAACGTTTGGCAGTTTTCCAGTGCGGGAAATTGAAATTTTGGCAGCTATCCAACGCTGAAAATTTAAATTTTGACGCAGCGCGGGAAATTAAAAATTTGGCAGCTGTCCAGCGCTGGAAATTCAAACTTTAGCAGTTGTGCAGCGCGGGAAATTCAAATTTTGGCAGTTGTCCAGCGCGGGAAATTCGAATTTTGGCAGCTGTGCAACGCTGTAAATTCAAATTTTGGCAGCTGTCCAACGCAGGAAATACAAATTTTGGCAGCAGTCCAGCGTGGGGAATTTCAAATTTTGGCATTTGTCCAGTGCGGGAAATTCAAATTTTGGCAGCTATCTAACGCTGAAAATTTACACTTTGACACAGCGCGGGAAATTAAAATTTTGGCAGTTGTCCAGCGCGAAATTAAAATTTTAACAGTTGTGCAGCGCGGGAAATTCAAATTTTGGCAGCTGTCCAGCGCGGGAAATTCAAATTTTGGCAGTTGTCCAGTGCGGGAAATTCAAATTTTAGCAGTTGTCCAGTGCGGGAAATTCAAATTTTGGCAGTTGTCCAGCGCGGGAAATTAACATTTTGGCAGTTGTCCAGCACGGAAAATTCAAATTTTGGCAGCTGTCCAACGCTGCAAATTTAAATTTTATAGCTGTGCGGGAAATTCAAATTTTGACAGTTGTCCAGCGCGGGAAATTCTAATTTTGATAGCTGTCCAACGCTTTAAATTTTGATAGTTGTCCAGCTTGGGAATTTCGAATTTTGGCACTGGTCCAGCGCGGTAAGTAAAAATTTGGCAGTTGTCCAGCGCGGGAAGTTCAATTTTAGCAGTCGCCCAATGAGCGAAATTTAAATTTTTGCAGCTGCCCTGCGCGGCAATAGTGCGCCGAGACTCATCTATTTGTCCAGTCTAGTCCGCCATGACGCCTAGCTCATCAAACGCAACTAGCTAAGTAAATCCGGACAAAACAGATAATCAGCCGTGACTGTTGATTGTCCCAACAAGCGAAACTAGGCTGTTGAGACATAGCTAGGTCACGGCGCACACAAATTAACGTAAACGAGCCATTACTTTGTGCCTATTCATATATGTATGACTTAGCAAAATTAGCCCACGGAAGCACACAAATAAATCTTTCAATCCCAGGTTAAAAGCAATTTTCCCGCTTAAAATATAGGAGGAGGACTAAATTTGAAAAGTTTTGAAAATTCTATGGGTTCGTTAAACAAGGGTTAGGATAAACCACTTAGTGACCATGGGTCATTCATAAACGCAGTAGTGACCATTTAGCGTGATCAGGCCGAGCCCCAGTACCTAAAGTATTTACTTAGTCTCAAATAATAAACCACAAAACTATTGAGCAGTGAAGGCATTCGGCTGACGCTTCCGCAATTGGCTGAACTAAATTTTGGAGAGGTCTTGAGTTACGAGACTTCGGTACAAACTATTTTTAGCAACCAGATCTTGGGCAGAGGACAATTTATTCGCCACCCGTATAATTAAGTCCGAATATTCCCATTTAAAAATATAAGAGATGTAACAGGCCCGTTCCGGCCCGTTACGAAGCTTTTCATGTCTCCAGCATCTAAAATCGCACCGAAACAAGACGGCACAAATAAAGGGTCATATTTTGTATCCATATCAATGGTTCGTATATAAAACAATGTTGTATCTTTACCAATGGATCGTGTATAAAATTGTTGTACCTTTATCAATATCAATGGTTCGTATATAAAAATATTGTATCTTTACCAATGGATCGTATATAAAATGTTGTATCTTTATCAGTGCCAATGGTTCGTATAATAAAAATGTTGTATCTTTATCAATGGTTCGTATATAAAAATGGTGTATCTTTATCAATATCAATGGGCCGTATATAAAAATGCTGTATCTTTATCGTTGGTTCGCACATAAAAATGTTGTATCTTTATCGATAGTTCGTATATAAAAATGTTGCATTTTTACCCGTGGTTCGTATATAAAATGTTGTATTTTATCACTGATTTGTGTATAATAATGTTGCATCTTACCAAATGATGGATCTTTGCTTTAGTAACCGTGTTCCTACCAGGACGAGTGTTGCGACCTGACCTAATTAAAGAGAAGTAAGCTGTTCCAACCCACGCGTAAGACTGAACAGGGAACCCCCGCCGACAGAAACAAGGAATCATGCCGAACCCCAATCAGCCGCCATTATAAGCTAAAACTTTGACGGTTATGACCGTCCGGGAATAGGAGGCACCTGGCTGCACGTTCAAGTTAACAAGCTTATTAAGACAGAAATCAAAAATATTAAGTCTACTTGGTTTTAGCTACATGTTAAGCAATGGTCACGGGAAATCAACATTCACGAACAACTTGGCAGCGTTAGAGCTTACAAAGAACGACGGATACCGGGTTACTTTGAGGGCCCGCACCCGTCTAGTGCAGTATCATCCGGGAATAGCCGGAGCATGTTGGTAGAACATTTTGGGAACTATTGTGGGACATCAAAATCGCCAGGAACAACGCCTGAACCTCGTTTGTAACCTATAAAGACAACCGCTACTTACGCTTGGTTGAGTTGTCAAAGTTGGATCCGGACTGCTACATTCCACGTATTTATGACAGACTATATAAATCTAATACATATGTGTGTGCCCTTTGGACGACTATCTCAGGTGAAATCGCCTCGTTCCCGTAGCTCCCGTTGTAATATGTGACTAATGCAAGCCCACCTACCTTCCGACATCGTCGTTGTCCTACCCCACTTTGGAACCGGTGCATGCGACCCCTCGTTTTGTTCATAGGGACTAGTTGAGTCCAACAAAGAGGGCCGGACCCCGTTCGAATCGCCGGTGACTCGTGGTAGTCACTCAAAGGTGCCTAAATCTGTGTTGCCAACCACTCGTGGGCGCAGATGATTCGAGATTTTTCTCTCAACTCCAAAATGGGCGAACCGCCCCTCATTGGATTCGTCTCGACGAGACATCTCCAAAAATACCCGGCGGGTCACGGTCCGCCGCCCCGTTAACCCGGGACAACTGGCGAAAGCGCCCCTACCGTAGCCGCTACTCTCTCTAATCGCTGTAATTTAGTACCATTTTTACCCCTGCCGCTCCGGCAGCAATATCATCATTTGAATCGCCATTGTACGAGTCCAACGGTACCCGGCGGGTGTCGCTCCGCCCCACCGTTAACGCAGGAGAGCCCTCTAAAGCTCCCCACACTTATATATATAGGAACCCATAGGTGGGTTCCGACCCGCTATTACGACTTCCCCCCTCATGTTTGGTACCGATCGACTCCATTCTTCGTCCCGGAACCGAATCTAACACCGGCCCCTCGAAAATCCCCCGGCATTCCCCTTGTCCCGCTTCCCTTCCCACGCCCTCCTCGTGTCCTCGTTGTCCTTTTGTCTTCTTGTCCTCGCTCTTTCTCTAACCGACTTCTTTGGTTGTTGTTGTTGTTGGCGTGTTGTGCGTTTGTATTTATCCTGAGCGACCTTTCTGTAGCTCAGGACGCCGTTATGTCTGCTGTGTGTAGTGTGTGCATTTATATATGTATATGTGTGTAAACATATATGCTTGTATATATTATGTTTATATGTAAGTATTATATATGTATATATTTACGTACATAAGGACACAGAAAAAAACGGACGAACGAGGACATCACGTACTACAACTCACTAAATTTCAGAGTTTTACGGACGGATAGAATACGGAATACTAGGACAAACGGGGGATGACTTTAGGGCCCTTCCGCGGACCATAGGGGCCTTGGAGCAGGGCCCCTGACCGAGAAGGAGTACGTTAGGGTTTGCATTGTCTCTGGTCTCGAGACGGGCGTTTTCTCATCGCCGGTCCCCCCTCCCCGGCAAGTCGTTGAAGCTTAGATAGTCCCAAGAAAATTGATAGCTAGCTTGATTTTTCTTGACGTTTTAAGGTGTCCTCATGAGCGAGGCTCACCTTCCAAATTGAATTTAGCTTAATTAGGAGGGCGGCATGCTGAGAACCACAAAGGGCGAGTCAATAGCCGCCGAGTCGAGATGGTATGGGAAGAGCAAATAACCAAAAATATGAGCAGATTGCCACGCTAATTGGGACTGAAGAAGGAAATTGCGTGACCCGAAACTGTTTGCAATAGTTTGAATTAAGCTGGGACCGGAAGCCGTTTAAACGTTGTGAGTTTAGGATCCGATTTCGCTGGACATCCGGCGATAATTACGGGAAATTGGGACTTCAGAATTTACTTCTCTTGAGAAAATTGGGACGAAAAATAACAGATGGTCAACTTCCGAGTACTCGGAGGGTTTAAATTTTATGTCGGCAAATCTAATTGAAGCCGACTCTATCTAAGGACATCGAGGGCTTACGGTAGCTGTCAAATCCAAATTTCCGGAAGTGTCCCCAATTGGACACTGAACAAAAACCCAAGAATAGTGTGCGTCAAACGACCAACGACGATTGGATAGCGACAAAATCGCTATCCTAAACTATGGGTGAAAATTTTGAGGCGACGTCCAACACGTCGACTCGTCGAATCAATTGGACTTCGACAGCGCGGAGTTCGGTCCACTTTGTTGACCGGCTCTGACGCACTATTTCAAGTGTTTGGTTTTCATGCGGCTCTGTTTTTCTTCTTTCGCTTTTCGCTTTTGCTTTGGATCGACTCGATGGACCGAGGCTTTGCAGCGAAGGTACCCACCTCACGAAGGGGGTTCAGATGGTGCTGCCCCAGGGATCAACGGTCGTAAGCACTTGAAGGTTTAGTGGATGCAGGGGTTTAGTTTCCCTGCCGAATGAAGAGTAACAGACCGTTCGTTTAGATATCTCATGAGCGTAGCGCGTCTCTCGCCCCTAGGTAGAATTATTCGCGTTCGGGTTTCGCCCACCCCGTCCCACCAAAAATGCTACGCACAAACTCAACTAGAATCAGCTTTTAGAATCGAGTTTCGATGTAGGAGGCATTAAGTGATTTGGGGTATGCCCGTACAGAGCGCTGTGAGGACTGATCAACCAGTTCGAAGTCTTTCTGATTCCCCGTGGTCTTAGGTAGGGCACAACGAAATGGACACTTCTCGTCCAGGTTTTACATGACTTGCCTTTTTGAGTTAGGATCGTCAACTTTTCCTGGGCCGACCACGGAAAAAATTTCTTGAGCGTGCATGCCACAGCAATAAGGACTTATTTAATGATTTTACTACTATGGTTTCCAAATTTGTAGCTTAGTGGATTGTTCAATACTCATGCCGTGTTTGAGCTTGAACAGAAACGTAGATTAAGGACGGAGGATTATACTCCGTCGGGCTTTAGGAAGCCCTTAAAATTAATCTATTCTATTTGAGTTAAGAAAATTTGGGAACACAAAAGACGGATCAAATTCTAGGTATCGATGCTTGAGCTGTTTGCTGCTTTCGCGAAATGTTGTCTAGAGATCATTTCGGTTCAATTTTTGACTCCGGCTTTAGAGCGTTTAGATAGATTCGGTAGGCATCTCGTTTAAACACAGGTTTCACAGGACGACTGACCGGAGAAACGGTAGGCAACCATCCTGACCCCCGTATATTCAAAAAAATGGCTGGAGGAACAAAGCCCTCAGCCGACCAAAAATTCCGCTGACCCCATTTGATGCCGCAAACGCTGCGTTTGGTGGTAATACACCATTTTCACGCCCCAAAAGACTACTTTAAAAACAATTAAGTTTACCAGTGTTTGTTAATGTACACTGACATGGTCTTCCCTCGAGACCAATGTCCAAAATAAACATCTTTAAATAAACTTATAGTAGGCCCTCGTGCCATAAATAGTTAGCGCTCTTGCGGGAGAAACCCTTCGTGCGCCCGCCGCCAAAATAGAAAATATTTATCTCTCACCCCAATAAAGAAAACTAGCGGACTCGCTCTGGCCATTTAGGCCCCAAACCGAGCGAGTGCAAAACCCCTTTTTCTTTTGGAGCGAGTTGATCGCTGAGTTTAGCCAGGTTTCACTATTTATCTGAGTTGCCCGTTAGGCTATGTACTATGTATGCCCAGCTTGCATTTCTTGTCAGTTTGCCTTTCATTATTCTCGCACTGAGATTCGATCCTGCACGGGGAATTTATGCCCGCTGCGGTTTCATTAGTCTTAACCACTGACCACAGAGATATAGGAGCATCGACTAATAAGTCGGTGTTAACTCAACTGCTCAACAGTGCAGTACACTGCAATACTGCAGTGTAATAAGATAGGTAGGAATAGAGAGATGCAACGAAACCGCAACAAAAGAGAAAACAAAAGACGCGGATGCGTCCGGGGCCGATCGCCCCTGGCGCGACTATTGAAAACGTCCCCAAGAGTAGGAAATAAGGCCGAGCCACCCCTCGGCTCGGTGCGTTTAGCCCGTAACACTTGCCCCCCCACCAAAATTCCAGCAGAGAAATCAAACTAAAACCAATCAACCAGGCTCGACCCTCGGGGGCGGCCTCGAAAATTATCTAGAAGGGCTTATCGTGTCATTCAACGTCACGATCGCAATCCCCTTGCCCGAATGAGATGAATGACTTTACCCCCTTTCATTTTGTCCTGCTGTCCGTTCGGTCAGTAGTACCGTTGATAGACAAATTTATCGGAGACGAGATTGTCAACTTTTCTGTAGGCACAACAGTCGGGTTTGCCTTTGAGTAACAACCGGATCGTGCTATTTTAGTGTCGCTAGAGTAGAGCTCGCAGGACCAAAACCCCGTCTGCACTCTTTTCTTTCCCTTAACATTGCCTAATGCCCGTCACCGCATGTTTGAGATGGTATGTATTTTCTGAAGCACTCTAGGGTCCCTGCTTGCCGTGCCCCATAGCTGAAACAATCGCTAACATTGAGCTAAAGCAGGTATAACCGCCCCTAGTCCGCGCACGCGCGGGTATCTGCATGCTCCGTTCATGTTTTCCTTTTTAATGTCTTGTGCCCCATAGTCTAGCGGACTGAAGCGACCACCGCGAGCTACGGCTAGGCTTCCCCGATTCGATTCTCTTAGTTCGCCCCGATAGTTGTTCACAAACACTCGTCGCCACGATAAAATTTAATCATGTAAATAAACTTGTACCATTGACACCGAGTACAGCCTTACTTCTTACCGAGACGATTGGAATTTTTATGGTTTGTCCGCTGGGACGAGCAGGCACTGCTCGCCATGGCTTGTGTGGGAGAATGTCACAAGCACTGGCGTGCATGGTCTTCTGACACACTTGTTTCGTTTAGTTACTGGAACTAGGGAATGGAATAATCGAAGAATACAAGCAAAATTTAACTCGCCCATGACGGTGCCTTAAGATTCACTAAGGACTCATTCTATTCTAATAAGGTAAAACTTCTACTGGTCCAGCTACCAGTACGCTCGCACAGAATTTGTTGAGGAAGCAGGCCACGCCATTAACAATCCGACATTAAACTTCCAGGGCATGTCGGAACCCTGTGGGGGCCACATAGGCTACAATGCTCTAGCACGGAGCATGTTACGATCTTGATTAGGCAATCAACTTGAGCCTCAAATTTCTAAGGACATTTTCAGCTTTTATTCTAACATTTAACACAACAAATTAGAACCTAACAACTCCCGATGAGTCTAAGACAGGGAATAGCGGTTAGGCTCCATGACCTGTGAGCAGGTGTCGATGCTAGCCTCCCTGTGGGACCTCAGAAATGATGCCAAAAACAAGACACGTGCGCAACCAATCGGGCGGGGTCCGAACACACCCCGTGAAGCGTGCCTGCGGCCTGCTAAGCTCCGTAGCTTCTTGGGCCTGACCAAAAATAGGGTCAAGATTTTTGCATCCACGGTCCGCCCTTGAGGTTACGATAGCCGGGGTCGTATGGGCATGGTGTTAGGAACTTGCGCCATGCAGCTGCGTCACCGTTATTACATAAGCACCTTTTACAAGCCCACCTATTAGCTATGTAAAACATGCTCATTCATACATAACAATATTGTAAATAGAAGGTCGTTTTACGAATATATGACCATATGAATACCAATTTTCATTTTTCCACGATTTCAATTGTCGCTTCCGGCCCTTGTGACATTATATCAGCCTCGCTTTACTATTAGTTAATATATTTGTAGGGTCTGGCTCGGCCCAAAAAATTTCACACCGGCTAGTCGCGGCTAGCCAAGCATGGGTTTAGAGCCGCAGCAGACTGTGACAAATCCGGTTCTGCCTCATACATCTTAAGGTAAATGATGCACAAGTTATAGGAGCTCAGCTGAACGCCTCGTGACAAAAGCAAAGTCGCTGACAAAGGCATAGCCTAGCTAGGCTATTCAAAATTTTTGTAGTCGAGCTGGATTGTCTGCGTGACATAGTAGCTAGCCCATTTGAACGCGTGACATAATTAGGACCATACACACGCATCTTATCGGAAATGATGCATTGGTACTGGGACATAGTCAGTGCCACAATCTGGAGTAGGTTTAATGTGGCATCATAATTTCTCAATCTGATGGAACATTAAGTAATTCAGAACACAAAATTTAAATACTCCATTCGAATAATATGTCGTTGTAGTCGCAGCACCGTTTTGCGACGTTTACGTTATAACTTTTTCAGCATGTGTAAATTTTGTCCACGTATAGCCTACGTAACACCGTTAACTATACGTTGTACAGTACGCAATCGCTATTTTTAAATAATGGTTGTGGTGTGTGAAAAACCATCGGTTTTCTTTACGATGTCAATGGACATCGTCAAATTCCATTTAGCTATAACGAATGTCTCACGGAGTGATTAATTAGTGAGTTTGGCGCTCATACAGCGCTATCTAGGCGTCTCACATGAAATAATCTCAAAATATGGCATACGGGATATTATAAACATGATTATATAATTCCTAATTTGAATATAGTTCTCTTCTTACATTTTAAAACTGTGTAATTTTAATATATACTATGTAAAAGCTATAATAACATATAGTGCATAGAAGGCTAGCATGCTCCTGACCTTACCATTTTTACGATGGCGACTGCCACACACCATGTTAAGGTCGTGGCTACACAGGGACAAAATGTTCACCCGATAGACCACTTAGGACATACACGTCGCACTAATATGCCAAACGAGGTAGACAAATTTGAGAAAATTCATAAGGAATTTTGGGATCAATGTTATTCAGAAAACTAAGAATTTTTCTGAAACTGAGTTGGTAGCCCAATTTCATATTTCATATTAATGACACAGGTGTTAGAACATTATAGATTCATTATTCTATGATTTGTTAAAATTACAATAGTAATCAGGAAACACCTAGCCGTCAAAAGTGATTACCAAGGCAACCAAGGCAACCAAATTAGCATATTAGCTATCTATTTACCAGAATTATAGTTTGTTTATGCGGGAGTTTGGAGTAAACAGTAACTTCGCGCGTATTTTCAGGTTGGGCACTATTTGAAGATAGTGGATGTACGTGTCAGCACTGCCGTTGGATGATTATGGTTCTTTGAAAAGATAACTAGACGCTGCGCTGAGATCGTTGGGTTGGTAGCTTTAAATAAATTTTACTTTGATAATTACTTTACTTTCGTGCGAACGGCAACGAAACTGTTGGGCAGCATTATAATGATGTCACCCAGTTAAGTGTGATCCAGCCCATTATATCCTATAATAACAAAGGGGTCTTTTAAACTTTGCGCAACCACTCGAATATTAATTTTGATTTTAATTTTAATTTTGACACTTAATTTTGAAGAAAAATATTAAGATATAGTACCGCTGGACGCAGCTCGTCGAGACGATTAAAAATCATTAGTCGAAGCCTATTCATGACAAAAGTTTTATCGGTTTTTATATACAATTCCATGAGCTGAGTTGAATGATGTCAAAATCAATCGAAATCTTAACTTAACGGAAGAGACAAGGCATGGGAATTTACTTAGGTGGCTGCAGTTCATTAACCCGTAAAACAATTGAACTGGTTTTGACATCAGCGGACTCAGCTCATCAATGCTGTAAGAATGATACATTAAACTATACATCTACTGATGTTAGATCGGGACGGGGATATAGCCGAGAAAACCAAATAAAATTGGCTTAGATTTTGCACTAAAATTTGAAATCACCTGCTATCTCCAAGTTCGAGCATTTATTTCAGTGACACTACTTCCACAAGCAAGCCATGTAAGGTCAGACCCACTGTTGGAATTTGACCTGAATCAGATTATTTAGAACCTAGATACAAACTATAATCACAAAAAATGGCCCGATATTGTCTTGAAGTATAATATTGTTTGACCCTGTTGGTGAACAGGCGGAGATATATAAATAACATTGTTTTTGAAGACGCCTAGGTTTAAACCAATACAAAAATATAAAATCATACCAACAAAAATTAAAACAAATACCTCGACCAGTTGCTGAATTATTTAGTGTTGCAAAAAATTTCACGAATTACATAGCTATGTAAATATTGCAACCACTAGCTATGTGATCTTTTTTATTTTATAAAAAATAGGAATTGTTTTGGATTTTGAACATTTTATAGCGTACCGTGTTCAGTTTAGTACCTATAGGAACCTATGTGTGATTCATACATGGCGCCTACCCTTGCATGACATATAATGCGATCATGTTCATCTTTGAGTTCAGAACTTAAAGAATTGAAACTTGCATTTTTTCGGAATTAGTGTCTGCTATTACCAAGGTAAACCCAACGGTACTAATATTTCTGTTGTGAATAACATATAAGTGTTAGTTAACAACTGCTACCTAATTTAGTAATGTTAAAACTCTGATAACTGTTGTTGAAATAAAATTAATAACGGTTATCTGGAATTTTCGCGAAAACAGTGCAGTAAACCTAATTAAACATTATTAGTTGTTCTTTTGTCAAAACACGAACTGACTCGAGTAAAATTTCGCGGTCATAATGCTGTCATCTGTATTTATGGTTTAGCAGACGCAAACATGGGCTCAGTGACCTACGGAAGATATTTGATTACGTGCTTCTGAAACGCAAATCTTGCCCACAAAATATAAGGTGAAACTGCAATTTGTGCGCGGACATAGGTTTTATATCGTAAATTGATATGACAGAACAATGCAAATGTACGCACCTAAACTTTGCTCACGTATATGGTGCGGAAAAGGTTGATATCAGCAGTAAAAACGAGTTACGGCGAAACTGAGCAACAGTTATAAAGATAATTATCGAAACTTTAAGTGAAACTTTCTTCATTACAAATATACTGTGCCCATTTTAAATCTAATTGGCAAAAGTCATCTAAACGAATGTATGGATTCATAAAGAACTTGTTCTCGGAAGGTTGTGCATTTGAAATGCATTTTTACTTTATATTGCTATTATTACTACGTGATGATCGCCTGTTTTTGGCAAAAGTATAAAAATAGCATGAATGACGCAAGCTGAGTTTCCGGCAAAACACGTTAGAAATTCATTCTGTTACGGGAAGATTATCAGCCTAAGGTTATATCTTAGTATTAGTACGTGGTATATGTAGATATATTAATTTAAAATTACAATTTGGCTCCATTAAGACGCGTAATGTTGTTTCGGGACAGCATTCTCGTTTTTCTCTAAGCTCGACAAGCTGGGTCAGAAAGTAATCATATCATTCAGTTTTATGACAGGCGTTTTTCGATTTTTTGAGCTCCTAGTGCCCCTCTTGATCTCCCTTGGTAAAGAAAATGTTGAAAAAAAATTTTGTCGATAAATGTATAATTTTATATATCATTCGAACTTGACCAAAACCATGCGATATCGAGCTGATTCGAATGGTGGCAAAATCAGCGCAAACCGTTCATGGGGTGACGACGTACCCTTAGACTAAGGCTTAGGCTTAGCCTTAGGGTTTGCCTAAACCTAAGTCTTTACCCCATAAACAGATTGCGCTGATTTTATTATGGTTAGAGTCAGCTCATTATCGCGGTTCTAATGGTACATAAAATTATACAGTTATCGAGCAGAAATTCGGGGGAACTAAAAAAACGAAAAAAGATACATTAAAACTGAACGAAATGAATATTTTCTGAATCAGCTCGTCGAATGGTGCAAAACTTCCGACGTATCTCTAAAATTGAACAATTTCACGCTGATGGATCTAGCAAACGCCCTTTATCATTTACTCCTACCCACTCTAACAGCAATTTACTACCCCAAAGACGACGGTCATTCAGCATCTGCGGGTTAGGGCGGGTAACCCTTGAATAAAGATAGAGAATATTGCTTGCAGAGCTGGTCAGGCTGGTTCAGCGGCAGGAAATCAATAACGCATTATCTTGGCTAATCTCAAATTTGTGTACTTAATTTTGGTTATTTGTAAACAGGATATTAACACTAAATTCAGTAGCAAACATACTGTGATATTGCTGTGCCAGAAGCATTCAAAAACAATACAAGTAGTAGGAAAAAGGGGGGTTCTGGACCAGATGAGTAGTA